>CM053787.1:895184369-895359369 GCA_028749045.1 Cupressus sempervirens
ACTAGTTTGAAAAATCTTTTTAAAGTTGCCAGTTCGCTGGTCTGTACACAGCAATCAGCAAAGAAATCTCTATAACTTGAATTCTAATGGTGGAACCATGATGGCCTTTTGGAATCAAGTAATAGACTGTATAAAAAATGTAAATATGTATTTTTTTCTTGTTTTGCAGAGGTTTTTTGTTTTTTCCAAGAGGCCCTAGGCGAGTTTGCATACTCGGCTAGGCAATGAAATCAGCAAATAAGTGTTTGAAAGGGGCATAGAATGGGGTGTTGGGTGAAATACAAATTCATGGAAGGCAAGAGTGGTGAGTGAAGGAAGTTAATTCCAGGAGTTCAGTCATTTAGAGTCCATTTGATTGGTGGAAGGAAGAACTCTCTATATTCCTGTTCATACAAACAAGAAACCCTTGTAAATAGACATATTTTTGGAAATCCCTTGTACGGATGACCTGGGTGTTGCAGACCTAAAAAATCTTCAAGGGGAGCCAAAAGGGTATCCAAATAATAAATGTTTTTGAGTACTTCTTAAGGGTTTGAGGAGATATAAGCCAAAAATCAGTTTTGCAGGCATAATTTTGTTATTAGTCTTGGTAGCCCTCTTAACTATGCAATCTTCAAATCGATTGGAAACCCAATACTCCAATTCACTTAGTGATCCTAAAAACTATTGAATGAAACCTAATACAAGCCTTGAAATTCAATATAGCCAAGAATGCACTCCTGGAAGCCAGTTGTCAAGAACGGTGCAATGAGAGCACTAGGGAGACCCCATGGTGAAATAGAGTTTTGAGTTGATTGGTGAGGATTAGTGTAATAAGGGAATAGAGAGAAGATTCCCATGGAGTAGGGTATAGGATAAATACCCTAAGAGGCTAGGATAAAGCCTAAAGTGAGTTCTAGTAGTTGAGGCTAGAACCTTGTTCAAGATCCTCCCCATCAAATTGGTATGAGAGCCTTGAAAGGTTTGGGACAAGACATTGTGTGTGTCTTATTTTGGAAGTGAGTTAGTGGGAGAAACCACCATGGTAACAAATGCTGAGTTGGCAAAGGAAGTGACAGAACAAAGGGAGAAAAATAGGCTCCTTGAGGAAGCCTTAGAAGCTATGAAAGATAAGCTTGATGAAGTGGTAGAGACAGCTGGAAAAATGAAAGAGAAGTTGGAAATTAATGAAGAAAAGGGAAAGGAAGAGAATGAAGAGGACTATGTACCTGAACCTGGTCCTCCATTACAAGAGGAACCTTTCCTTAAAGCCATCAAGGCATTGGGTGGCAAATCTCTTGAGGGGATACCCCTATTTACTGGTAAGATGAATTCAGAGTTGGTCATGGAATTGATTGAAGGGATGGAGAACCATTTTGAATGTGAAGGCGTATCAGAGGCACAAAAGGTGAAGGTTGCCAAAGCAAGATTAAGGGTACCAGCCCTAACATTGTGGAAGTTCATTCAAGAAGAGAGGGAAAGAGAAGGCAAGAAACCTATCTCTAATTGGAAAGCTATGGTGGCAAAAATCAGAGATAACTATTTGCCTAAAGACTATGAAATCCAGCTACACAAGAAGAGACAAAGCTTGAAGCAAAAAGATTTGGATGTGGCCTCCTATACTAAAGAGTTTCAAAAACTTTGCTTGAGATCCAAGGTCCAAGAGGAGGAGAGCATCAAGGTGGCTAGATATTTAGGTGGTTTGAAATGGAGTATTCAAGAGGAGATCAGCCTTTGGACTCCTGCTACTATTCATAAGTGTTTTCAATTGGCACTCAAAGTGGAAGATAAGAATAGAAGGAAACAAGACTCTAACTCTAGGGGTAGAGGAAGAGGGAGAGACTCTAGAGGACATAGAGGTGGTTATGGGTGAAGAAGCCATGAACCCAAGGCCACAGGAGACTCCAAGTTGATTGAGCAAAGTGGGGAAACAAGTGGAAGAGGTAATTTCACTAGAGGAAGAGGATTTGGTGGTGGAGCTAGAGGCAGATCAAACAATTTCAGCAGGGGTTCACATTTTGCAAACATGAAATGTTACCATTGTGGACAACTTGGTCATCCAGCCTATAGATGTCCTGAGAAGGCATCATCTTCCCAAGGGGATAAGAAGATAACATATGTTCAAGAAGAATGCAGCAACAATATAACTTCAGAATTGAATCTTGATTCTGAGAAGGGAGAAAATCTGATGTTTAGAAGAGTTTTGATCAAGGAGCCTAGCAAAGAAGAGCCTAAACAAAGAAGGGCACTTTTTAGAATAAAATGCAAGATACTTGGTAAGGTTTGCAAAGTTATTGTTGATTCGGGATCAACTGATAATATCATCTCTGAAGAGGCTGTCCAAAAGCTCAAGTTAACAAAGATTCCTCATGATCATCCATATAGAGTCACATGGCTGAATAAAGGGCAGAATGTATTAGTAAATGAACAAGTTTGGGTGGATTTTTCAATTGGAGGATATCAAGACAAAATTCTTTGTGATGTGTTGCCCATGGATGCTTGTCATCTACTCTTGGGTAGACCATGGCAATATGATAGGGATGCTATCTATCATGGGAAGAAGAACTTGTATACATTCAAGAAAGGAGGAGTGACATACAAAATCCAATCACTTGTTGAGGAAGGCATAGATGCAGCAACAGATCAGCATGTTCTACTCATGAGTGGAAAAGAATTCTTACATGATTTCAAGGATAACAATGATGTTAGGTTTGCCATAGTTGTGAAACCAAAGGAGAAAGATGCTGTCAAACAAACACCATTGCCAAGAGAGGTAAAAGAACTATTGGATCAGTTCAAAGACATCATAAGTGATGGAGAACTTGCCACACTCCCTCCACAAAGATCTATTAGTCATCAAATAGACTTTGTTCCTGGATCCTCATTGCCCAACAAGGCTGCTTACAAGATGACTCCAGATCAGAATAAATAAATTGCAAGACAAGTACAAGAGCTACTTGACCAAGGTCTCATTCGGAAGAGTATTAGCCCATGTGCTGTACCGGTTGTTTTGGCACCAAAGAAAGGAGGTAAGTGGAGAATGTGCACTGATTCTAGAGCCATAAATAGGATAACAATTAGATATAGGTTTCCTATTCCTAGAATAGAAGATCTAATGGATTGTTTGGGGGGTGCTAAGTATTTCTCCAAGATAGATCTCAAGAGTGGCTACCATCAAATTAGAATGAAGGAGGGTGATGAATGGAAAACAGCCTTCAAAACTACGGAAGGACTTTATGAATGGCTAGTAATGCCATTTGGCCTCTCTAATGCACCTAGTACATTCATGAGGCTAATGAATGAAGTGTTTAAGGACTACATAGGCATTTTTGTAGTGGTTTATCTTGATGATATTCTCATTTTCAGCAAGACTAAAGAAGAACACATGAAGCATTTGGCAATTGTTTTAAAGAAGTTACAAGAAGAAAAATTGACCATTAATCTTGAGAAAAGTGAGTTCTTGAAACAAGAGTTGGTTTACCTTGGTTTTGTAGTTTCACAAGGTAACTTGAAGATGGATGAAAGTAAAATAGAAACCATTCTAAACTGGCCTACACCTAAAATAGGGGCTGGAATAAGAAGTTTCCATGGTTTGGCACAATTCTACAGGAAGTTTATAAGGGGTTTTAGTGAGATATGTGCACCAGTATTAGACACCATCAAGGGAGGACTAAAAACTAAGTTCTTGTGGACCAAAGAAGCCAATGAAGGGTTTGAAAGGTTGAAGAAAGAGGTAGCTACTAAACCCATTTTGGTTTTACCTAGTTTTGACAAGTTGTTTATTGTAGAATGTGATGCAAGTAATATTGTTTTTGGGGCTGTATTAAGCCAAGAAGGAAGGCCAGTAGCATTCTTTAGTGAAAGGCTAAATGAATCCAAATCTAGGTACTCATCCTATGACTTAGAATTGTATGCATTGGTGCAAGCACTTAGGAAGTGGAGGCACTATCTTTTACCTAAAGAGTTTTTTGTATACACTGATAACCAAGCATTGAGTTACATCAACACTCAAGAGAAGTTGAGCCTAAGACACATCAAATGGATGGAGTTCCTACAATCCTACACATTCACCATCAAGCACAAGAAAGGGCAGATAAATAAAGTAGCTGATGCATTAAGTAGAAGGCTGCTTACTATCCAAGAAATACAGTTAGAGAGTATTGGAGTTGAAGGTTTCAAAGACCTATATGCTGATGATGAAGACTTGTCAGAGGCCTACAAGGTATGTGTAGAGTTTAACAATCATTTTCATAGCAAGTTTGCTGATTACACTTTGCAAAATGGGTTGTTGTTTAGGGGAAATCAATTATGTGTTCCTAGAGGATCAATGAGAGAAAATCTGATCCAAGAGAAGCATAATGGAAGCCTTAGTGGACACTTTGGTTTGAACAAAACATTGGAGTTGGTGGAAAGATTCTACTATTGGCCTAGGATGCAAAGAGATATCCGGAAGTATGTTGAACAATGCATGATTTGTCAAAAGGCCAAGGGAACTTCTACAAATGCAGGATTGTACCAGCCCTTACCCATTCCAAATAGGCCATGGGAATGCATCAGCATGGACTTCATAGTGGGCTTACCAAGAACAACATCAGGTTTGGATAGTGTGTTTGTAGTTGTGGACAGATTTAGCAAAATGAGTCATTTTATTCCTTGTAAGACTACTCATGATGCTAGCTATATTGCTCACTTATTTTTCAAAGAAGTTGTAAGGATTCATGGCTTACCAATCAGTATAGTTTTAGATAGAGATGTTAAATTCATGGGGCACTTTTGGAAGACCTTGTGGAGAAGGCTAGGTACTAACTTGCCACATAGTTTAGCTTACCATCCCCAAACTGATGGTCAAACTGAGGTAATTAATAGGGTTCTTGGAAACCTTCTAAGGTGTTTAACAAAGGAGTATGGCCAAGTGTGGGATCAAGTCCTACCACAAGCTGAGTTTGCCTACAATGATAGCACAAATAGAACTACCGATAAGAGCCCTTTTCAAGTTGTTTATGGTTATCACCCAAGAGGAGTTTGTGAGCTACGAGAATTAAAGAATCAAGAAGAGATTAGTGGACATGCAGATGATTTTGCCCAGTCCATGAGAGAGGTACATGAGCAGGTCAAGAAGTCCTTGATAGAGGCTACTCAAAGGTTAAAGACTAAAGTAGATGAAAGGAGGAGAGATTTACAATTTCAAGTAGGAGATTTGGTGATGGTACACTTGAACAAGGCTAGACTTCAAAAAGGTGTTCCAAGAAAGCTTCAAATGAGGAGGATAGGGCCTTGTAAGGTTCTAGCTAAGTATGGCCCAAATGCCTACAAGATTGAGTTGCCAAACAATCTAGCCATCTCTCCCATCTTCAACATTCAAGATTTGGTTAAATAAAAGAGTCCTAATGTCATGGAAGAGGAACACATCATAGAGGTAGATAAGAATATTCCAGAAATCAGTATTCCTCTCCAAACCAAGCCTCAAGCTGAAAAAGTTCTAGATTCAAGAGTAAAGAAGAAGACTAGGCATGGAATTTATATGGAGCATTTAGTAAAATGGAGGAACCAGCCTGAATCTGAAGCGACATGGGTAGCTGAACATGAATTAAAAAAGAGAGGTATCAGTCAAGATCTCTTGAATACTGACCCACCTTAATTTTTTTTTTTGTCATAGGGGGAGAATGGTGCAGGAGCACCTAGGAAATATGCCAAGTTTCCTAAATCGTTTTTGGCTTGTAGTGGTCTTGGCTAGACCACATGAATAAGGGCTATGTGATAAAGCCCCAAGTGTGTGAGTTGTGTTTGTAAATAGGTTTTTGTTATGTTTGAGTTTCCAAGTTGCTTCTATGTTGGCAAAATTGCTTAAATTGCTTGTTAGAGCCTAGAATGGTCAAACACTGACCAAGACCCCAGGAGGATGGGAAACATGGAAAATATGTTAAAAGTTGTAATTACATGGAAATAGGTTCATTTAACCATGTTTGAGGTCATGGAGCCATTAAATGCACAATAGTGCAAAAGTTGCACTTGGCAACTTTGCAACTTTGCAAAGTTGCTTGACAACATTGACAAAAAGTGCTAAAACTTTATAAGGGCTTCAAGAATCAGTTGGAAACCTATGGGATCTATTGATTCATGTGGGTAAGAGGTATTTAAGACCAATCCAAGTTATTTTTAGGGTTGGCATATGCTTTTGTACGAATTTTGGCATTGGAATGAAGAGCAAACTAAGCATTTTGATGACAGTTTTCTGATTTCACCCTTCATCCACACCTTTAATGGATTGATAGGGTTGCTGTTTTCATGTGATTTTATAGCGTATGGAATGTAGATGCTTTGGTAAAGATTAGGATTTTTTTTGATCAGTTTCATTACTAGTTCGAAAAATCTTTTTAAAGTTGCCAGTTCGCTGGTCTGTACACAGCAATTAGCAAAGAAATCTCTATAACTTGAATTCCAATGGTGGAACCATGATGGCCTTTTGGAATCAAGTAATAGACTGTATAAAAAAATTAAATATGTATTTTTGTCTTGTTTTACAGAGGTTTGTTGTTTTTTCCAAGAGGCCCTAGGCGAGTTTGCATACCCGGCTAGGCAATGAAATCAGCAAATAAGTGTTTGAAAGGGGCATAGAATGGGGTGTTGGGTGCAATAAAAATTCATGGAAGGAAAGAGTGGTGAGTGAAGGAAGTTAATTCTAGGAGTTCAGTCATTTAGAGTCCATTTGAGTGGTGGAAGGAAGAACTCTCTATATTCCTGTTCATACAAACAAGAAACCCTTGTAAATAGACATATTTTTGGAAATCACTTGTACGGATGACCTGGGTGTTGCAGACCTGAAAAATCTTCAAGGGGAGCCAAAAGGGTATCCAAATCATAAATTTTTTTGAGTACTTCTTAAGGTTTTGAGGAGATATAAGCCAAAAATCAGTTTTGGAGGCCTAATTTTGTTATTAGTCTTGGTAGCCCTCTTAACTATGCAATCTTCAAATCGATTGGAAACCCAATACTCCAATTCACTTAGTGATCCTAAAAACTATTGAATGAGACCTATTACAAGCCTTGAAATTCAATATAGCCAAGAATGCACTCATGGAAGCCAGTTGTCAAGAACGGTGCAATGAGAGCACTAGGGAGACCCCATGGTGAAATAGAGTTTTGAGTTGATTGGTGAGGATTAGTGTAATAAGGGAATAGAGAGAAGATTCCCATGGAGTAGGGTATAGGATAAATACCCTAAGAGGCTAGGAGAAAGCCTAAAGTGAGTTCTAGTAGTTGAGGCTAGAACGTTGTTCCAGATCCTCCCCATCACAAGTCATAGTATAAAGATCAACACATGTTGAGTATAATAGACTTCATATGCCAAGTGACTGAATTATGACATTTTTTTGTAATGGCACAAAAACCAATGTAAACCATTTTTGAGCCAAATTAAAGATAAATTATGATATTTTGGAGATAAGAATGAATCTCTATTTGGATTCCCTATCAAATTACATGTAGAAAATCAAAAAAAGGGAAAGATTAAGTGGAAAAATGGATGAATCTTAACCATAGATTCATACCTAACCCTAACCCACCAAAGTCTCCCTAAGGAGGATGAAGCCCTAAAATCTTTATAGATGAATTATTGATGAAGGAGAGTTGAAGGAGCAAAGAGGATTGTCTACATGTTTAGATAGAGCATTCAAGGTGACTTAGAATTTATGAAGAGAGAGTGAATTGCAAAATCATTTAGAGCAGAATAGAGGATAGAGATAAGGATACAACATTGAGAATTTTGATTAATAAGGATCAAGAATACATTGCATAGAGGTGATCTATTATTAGGCAAGTCATTACCAACCATGGGATCTATGCTGAGATATTTTTGTAAGAATTTGGTATAGCTCTGATATCATGTAAGAATTTTTTTGAGAGAAAAATCACCCAATAACAAGAAGCTCAACAACTAGTAAAAAATAGACAAATAGAGTATGATCAGAACAATAATAAGAAATTTATTTGTTGTACATGTACACTAGGAGTTCTTGAATATAAAGTCCTCTAGAATGATTCTAGAATGTCTACAAGTTAGTAATATGATAAGACTCACAACTAAGAACATGTCCACCAAGAGTGGATTATCCTCCATTATGCATAGGAGTTAGTATGATGATGAGAGGACAAACCTACAAGGTGTGTCACATAAAATTATATTGTAGACACCATGTGCTTAATTAAGAGTGTGAAAAACTATGTTGTCTACATAAAAAATTAGTTCATTATGCAAACTCCAGTGTTGTAGACACTACGTGATAAAATAGAGTTTCTCACTCCTATGTTGTCAACATGACAACTCATATGAGTATACAAAATCCTAGGCATCTAAACTAATAAATAATAAAATAATGCATTTAACCTAAGTAAACTTAAGTAAAGTGTAAATAATAATTATTGACACTAACACCCCCTTTAAGTGCAACTTGTAATACCCCAAAATTGGCTCATTGCCATTATACCAATTCTGGTCTATTCCTGATAATTTCAAAGTCCTATTCTAATAGGCAATTCGCATTCTGCTATTCGCTACTTGACTTAATTGTCAGATGTAGAAAACCTAAATCTACATTCATCATGCTTTTTATTTAATTCCTATAGTATTTACTCATATTAGTCACATTAAACCTATTGATTAATATTTAATTTAATTATTAAAGTATTTATACTTTAACTAAATTAAATTATATCCTAAGGCTAATGTACTATGGAATTAAATTTATTTAATTTAATAAATACACCTATCTTAATTAATTAAATGCGAAAGGTATTTCTAATTAATTAAAAGAAATTATTTAATTAAAAGGAGTACTTATTTCTAAATAATTAAACAAAGTTATTTAATTAAATGGGAAGCCATTTCCAATTAATTAAATGAAGTTATTTAATTAAACAAAAGTGTCTCTAATTAATTAAAGATTATTTAATTAAATAGAAAAAGTAATTATGAGAGCATATTTCATTTTATTAAATTAAATATCTCAACAAAATCTCTCTTCAGTTCAAAAAGGGGAATTTCCAGTTCACTATTGATCAAAAATGAGTTAACTCAGTTAACTCCTTTTTCTACTCAAATTAAAATAGTCAACTCCTTATTTTACTCAAATTAAGTCTGTTAACTCCCTTTAATTTGGGAATCTCCCTTTGTGACTGAAACTCATCTTCAATCCTGACTGTTGATCTGAATCGATCTCAACTGTTGATGGATTCTAGGAGACTCTATTTAAGAGACCCTCATCTCTTCATTTTAGGAGGATGAATTGATTTGCTATCAAATTGCTGTTGAAATTCATTCTCATGTTTACTTACATTTTTTGCATACATTCTCATTCTTAGTTTAATCTCATTTTAGTTTAATCATGCATATGCTTAATCTAGTTTGCTTCATTTGTTCTTAGATTACATTGCATCTTTCATTTTTTTAGATTAATCTGTATACTCATTGTTAGCTTAATTCCATTGTCAAATCCTTCATTCTTAGAGGGTCTGGTTGCCTGCACCTCGATTCTGAGGATATTAACAGGCAAAATCCCTTTAGATAGAAGGCAACAGGTCGCTTTGTACGAAAATTTTTGGATGAACAATTCAATGTTCATTCCGCGATGAATTTGCAAATAAGGACTATGTTGAAGTGTGTGTATTAGCATAGGCCACATTTTCACGTACACATTTCTGGCGCCCACCGTGGGGCACAAAAATCAATTTTTCTAGCCTCTTTCTGTATTGTTTTAATCATTTTTTTGTTCTCTATCTGTACTGTTCTGTACAGATTTGGGAATCTTCGCGCAAAACTGTACATTTTCACGTGAGGATCTAGAATCTTCGCACGAAGATTCTTTCTGCATCGTGCAAGAAATTTGTTTTGGTGCATGAAGCTTCGCGCAAGACCTCTTTCTTCGCACAAGCTGATTTTAATTTCATGTGAGCCAATTTTAATTTCACGTGAGCCAATTTGAATTTCGCGCGAGCCAAGTTTAATTTTGTGCTAGCCAAATTTAAGTTCATGCGACTCGAATCTGATTTTGCGCAGGTCGTAAAACTTCTTCGCGTGGACTATCAGGAATTTTGCGCGAAACTCTGCTGACAGAGGCAAATTTTTTGCATTGATTTGTGTGGTTTCTAATTTTTCTGCTGACTGTTTGTGGTTTCTAGTGTTTCTGTGTTTTTTGATTTTTTTGAACAGCATAGCAGCGGTTTGTGGAACAATGGGAAAAGTGTGCTAAAGTTGTTAGAAATAGGTAAAAATCTACTAAGCGCGTTGCGAGGATCATCAGGTAATCTTCACCAGTTGATAACATTTCATTTGGATCTAAAACAAACATCTTTCGTGTTGAGCTTGTGTGTTTTCTTTAGTATTTCCATTTTACAACACATGCATAAACTCATACTAGGGTGTGATCTCTGTTAGTATTCATTTAGCAGGCTTACTCTTTAGTGATAGATCTAATTAGCTATCTTGGGTTATTCGACTTGCTAATACGCCGGCCCCTCGTTCCACACTGTGGTTGCAAGCTCAGCACCACGTTAAATAGGGGTTAAGTATTCCACATCTTTGGACTCACCTCAAATTTGTTAAAGTGTTAAGTGTACCACCTTGTGCTTTTTGATTACTTTTAGATAGATTTGCTTTCAGGAATTAACATCTGTACACACATAGTAATTAAGCCCCCATGAGCACTATTCATGGATCTTGAGGGAGTGGGTTCCTAGTGAAACTCCTCTCTAAGACGGATTCCTTATGGGTGGGGAGGATACTTTGAGCATCTCGTAGATAGATGAATCTTCGACTTGCTGATTAAGGCATCCTTTCTTCAGAGAGGTTGATAGATCACAGGAAGATGATATCATAGATCTTTAAGAGATAATCTTAGTCTAGCATGTCAAATTAATCTATTTGTTTTGATTGCGTTAAAGGTGAAAAGGTGTCAAAACCTTGAATCTGGAAGCTAAGTCCCCTTGTGGTATACTATTGTGAGTCGGTCACCTTTAGAGAGGGTTAACCGTAGCAGACACTCCCTTTACAGGGAAAATTGTGATGACGGAACCTCCAGCAGTAATAGCCATATTCGCCATGGTAGTGACAATGGCTATATAAATTTCCTTGTGGAAGAAATCTCCACGGGTGTGGTTCATTGTGGGTTGTTAGATCTCCCTAGCAGCTCTTGAAGATTAAGTTCTCAGACTGTGTCAAAACCTTGGTGCATCGGGATTGGAGGTCACCCCTGTGAGCCATAAAAGTTCCAGAGTCAAACCATTATTAAATACCTTAGAGAAGCCAAATTTTATTTTCTAGGAATGTGTGCAATGATTGCAAAACTCTTTGAAAATGTACACAAATAGCTCTCTTAGGGATTAGCACAAACTAAGTCACTTGATTGTTCATGCGCAAGGTTGCTTTTTCCCTTGCTCATTATTTTCAGACATGCTTGAAATCACTTGCTTGCTGTTCTATGTGCCTGTTTATCTGTCTAGTTATTGGATTGATCAAAAATTTTGTCAAAATTAGTCGCTATTGTGAAACTGTTCTGTCCTTTTGCGTGAAATCATTTTGGTCTCGCGCAAAATCATTTACCTCTCGAGTGAAATCATTTTCTCTCGCACGAAGCCATTTTTCCCTTGTGCGAAATTAAAGTTCTATTGCACATCTTCATGCAATCCAGAAACATTCTCACGCAAAATTAAAAACTGTTACTGATCTTCGCACAAGATAGAAACATCTTCGCGTGACCCGTAAAAGTTTTTTGCGTGAGATTTTGTATCAACATTTACAATTTGGGTCTATTCTGGCTATCTACAGCCTGCACACTGTCCTTTTCTGCATCTGTTTATTACTCTCTATTTGCAAATAGTCCTGGAATAGCGATACTTCGCTTAACTGAAAATTGTGTCTTATACCTTGACTAGTCTCGTCTCATACGTAATCTTGGTCCTCGTCTTAATGCTTGTCATACTTTGTGCCGCAGTGGTCATAATCTCTGGCTATTCTAGCCTTTAAATTAGACCATTTGTGCCTTAGTGAACATCATTCTTGCTACTATCTTGTCCTTTTTGAGACTTAGTGTTAGTATAGTCCTTGTCTAGGTTCTAGCTTCTTGTCCTTGCCTATGACTGTCACAACTAGAAGCAGCAACATGTTTTATCCTAATAACATTAGACATGGTCGCACTAGGGGTCGTAATCATGAAAAAGGTAGGTTACCTTTCACTATGCAATCTATATCTAGTTTGGCTAGTGAGGCGTCTTCGCGGTCTTCCTCACCTACAAGGTCATCTCAAGTTCAACGAACATTTTCCAATTTGCAAAAAATTAGGAATCCTTTTTACCAAAAGGATACTAAGACAGGTAGGAGTGTTGCATTCTCAAACACAATGTATGACCCTTTCTCCATGAACCCTTTTGAAACACAACGTACGAAAATTGAACAAGTTCCTATAATGACTAATCATGATCCTGAATGGGGTAGCCATAGTCGATATCAAGAACAACCTAGGGATGACAAGGAGAAAGAGAAAGAAAATGACACTGATGAAGAACAAGAAGAGGTGGAAATCCTTCTTGAACACATAGCAAGATGTTGAAGAGACAAAAACTTTTAGAAGGTCATGGGAATCCTAATCAACGAAGAGAAAGAAAAGTACTTTCTCAAACTCGCCCAAGAGGGAGCTAAACTGCCCACACATTTCGATGTGGAGACCATTATCACACATGAAGAAGAAACTGAGACCACTAAACTCCAAAAACAACTAAAAATTATGCAAGACCAATTGGCTTAGATGATGCATGAGAAAGAGAAACCCAAAAAGACATACACATTGGACGCTCTTCATTCATTTCCATTTGACAAAAGTATAAACATGCCGCCTTTCCCAAGAGGTGTATAACTACCCAAATATGACAAGTACTTTGGTACTATTGATCCCCAAGATCACTTGCGGGAATTTGGTGCTTTGTCTATGGAGTTTCTACACAAAAATGTGCCTCATGAATTTATTCCCTAGAAGCCTAGGTGGTCAAGCTTTGGAGTGGTTCTCACATTTACCTCTTGGTATCAAGACATTTGACGAAATTGCTAATTCATTTGTTCAGCAATATTCTCATAACATTCAACATCCTATAAATATTCGAGATCTATGCAACCTTAAACAGAAGGTTGGTAAGCCTTTTCTCACTTTCCTCCAATGGTGGAGACAACTTTATACTAAGTACTCCCATAAAATCCCAGAAACGGAGAAGCTCGACATCTTCACTGATAACCTCTTACCTGATTTTGGGTATAGAGTCCAACTACAAGGTCCATGTACCTTTGAAGACATGATTACACAAGCTATCCGTATTGAAGAATTTATGGTCAAGAAAGGTGAGCTCACTCTTCAGAGAGACTCAAAATAAGGTTCCACTTACAACAGGGATAAAACCAAACATGTCAACAAGAATCAAGAAATTGTACATGATGGGGTTGTTGATAATGTCACACAAAAACCTGCTAAAGCAGCATTTAATCTCACAGACTGCTTCAAAGCAGGCAAAAGTGCTAAGAAGCCTCCTCTTGACAATAAAATGTCTAGGAACAAATCAAGAAACTCATGGGCAGCACGACCCAAGCGAGAGTATACACCTTTATGAGAACCTTTGGATGTGGTTTACAAAACATTGCTACAACACAAGCTTATCTCACCAATGGATAACCCTCGTCCTTATGATCCACAACAATGTCCACCATGGTGGAATGAGACCTCATTTTGCGAGTATCACCAAAACAAGGGACATAAAACCATCAACTGTATAAACTTACATCATAAAGTCTAGGACATGATTGATGCTGGTGAACTTGTGGTAGATGGACATAACAAAAACTCGAACCACAAGGCGTTCAAAGAGCCTTTCCCAGTTTATGAAAAAGGAGAGACTTCGAAACCAAAACCATACAATAAGGTCAACTATGCATATTCCAATGATGACAATGTCATTCACATGGTTGAACCTGTAGATTCTGAATACTACAACATTATTACCATAAAGGGGAAGCAAAATAACAATAACCCAAGACACCATTTGTATTGAGAGGCCCTACTTCCAATAACATGGATAATGTGTCTTCACAACACTGTGCTAATGCTATTACTCGCTCTCATACGAAATTGGTGCTCAAAGGCCCTACACCTCCTACTTTAAATCTTGAACAACACAAGGACAAAGCCCTTGCTAGTCCATTCGGTAAAGGTGCAAAACACACGACGAACTTGACTACAACAAGTTATAGTGTTCTATATCAATTGAAATGAACCAATGCTCACATTTCTATATTTGAGCTGCTTAAAATCTGGCCTGCTCATAGGCAAATTCTGGACAAAGCCCTCACTAAGGAAAACATTCCTCAAGATCTTGATCTTGAATGATTTCAATCCATGGTAGGTCACCTTACCTCACCTCATCTTATGACCTTCTTTGAGGAGGATGACAATTCACTGAATCACCCACACAATCAACCTCTACACATTGAGGTTATGATCCACCAGACATGTGTTCGTCGGGTACTCATTGACAATGGCGCTGGCCTAAATATTGTTTATGCGGCTCTGCTTAGACAATTGGATTATTTTGAGGACTCTGTTGATCCTCAACGAAAGATCACTATTAAAGCATATGATGAAGTAGAATGAAAGTCACTAGGTCTTGTGACTTTACCAATTTGCGTCGGTCCTGTCAAAAGGGATGTCACCTATCAGGTGCTTGACATTCCCTTAGCCTACAACATTCTGTTGGGATGGCCATGGATACATGAGATGCGCGTTGTGCCATCCACATACCACCAATGCATTAAATTCCCATTTCATGGCTCTGAAGTTACTATTCCTGCAACTACTAGCTACACTAGCAATATGCTCAAAGCTGCTGATTCTTTTGTCCTTGCTAACCATGAGTTTACTTATTGTCACAACAATAAGCTAAAAAAAATTGAGCAGTCATTTAAATTGAAAGAAACTGGTATGGGAGAGTACCACATGGAACCAATGTTATCATTAACATCAATTCCAGAGTCCCCTCGACATTTTGGGAGACCGTCAGTAGCGAAGAAGCCATTCGTGTTGACACCTCATACCAAGTTTAATGGCTCTTTTGTCAAAGCTATAGTTCCCTTAGAAGATGAAAGTGAAAATAGAGCCATTTCTACATGGCTTTACAAAGAAGAATCTCCAGTAGACCTAATAGAACAAGCTTGAGAAATCACTCTTAAGAAGTATGGACCTGGTCTTAAGCTTATGAAGCATTTTGGCTACAAGGGAATCGGCCCTATTGGGTGTAATAATAATGGTTTAGTAGATCCTGTCAAAGAAACAGCTCGAAGCAACAGTGACACAACTAGCCTAGGGTTCAAGAAGGTCCCTTTCCATTTGGGATCCAATAAATTCATACCCGTACCTAAGAGTTCATCTAAAAATGAGTCACAATCTAAATCAGGTACTCAAGAGGAAGAATCTGATGATGAGGATTCTTACCCTCATCCTATTCCTTATGATCTTGCTAAATTCTTTGTTGAGCCAGATGACTTTGTGCCACGTGTTAGCACTGTGGATAATACTAGTGATTCTTCTTAGGACAATACTGAGCAACTCAAATATCATTTAGAAAAGGGGGAATCTAGTCAGTCATGCCATATTGAGTATTTGTGTAAGAATCCAGAGGCTGAAGGAGAGTATGTCCCTATCACTGTTGGGGAGTTCTATAGTCTCTCACCATGTAGCACCGATTCTCATGAATATGAATTTGACAATCTTTTAGAAGCGACTACTGATAAAGACATTGACCAAGTGCATGTCTATGAAAATAAAATCAAAGTGAGTGAAACGTCTAGGGATAGGTCATAGGGGTCTGATCCAATTAGTGTCTTAGAGTTAGCAATTACTAACGTTCGTACTTTGAGATGTTTGAATACATCTATGGGTGAGCTCACCATAGGTCTTGAATTGCTGGTCCATGCATTTAATGACTATATTGTGAACGCAATTGAACCAGCCACTACTCTCTCACTCGCACATCTCGAGCTTATAGACTGGAACCCTAATGCATCTAATGAAGTCCCCACGTTCCAGAATGACTATACTCTTGCCTGTTACCTAAACACTATCAAACCTGTAATGTCTTCCACCAATGAGAAGAGCATCAACATGACTGAGGCCGACATCAAATATCTTAGTCACATAATTAAAAAGAAAAAATGCAAGAGGTCTGATGCTGAAAACCACATTGTGGCAGTGTCTGATCCAAAAAAAGTAAAAACAAAAGATGTATCCAAGGGTGAAAACCTCTTTGAGGTGCCCACGAATGAGATATTTTATGTCCTTCCCAGTCACTTTCAGAAGAGATCATCAGTGTTAATAGAGCCAACATAGCTGATTAACCTGGGCATAGAAGAACATCCTCATGTGATACATCTGGCTCAGTCATTGTCAACTAAAGAGAAGGAACAATTCTTTGCCTTTTTCAAGGAGAAGAAAATAAATTTTGCTTGGACATATTCTGACATGCCAGGATTGGATCCTCATCTTATCATGCATCACTTGTCCATAGCACCAGGCATCAAACTAGTTAAACAAAAGCTTCGAAAAATGCATCCTCATGTTGCATTGCTAGTCAAAGCCGAATTGGAGAAACTTCTGAAGGCTGGTTTCATTTGTGCAATTGACTATGCTGAATGGATATCCAATATTGTCCCTATGTCCAAGCATGATAAGTCTATCAAAATTTGTACAGACTTCTGTGATCTTAACTTGGCATGTCCTAAAGATGATTTTATGCTCCCTAATATTGATATGATCATGGACATGATGGCTGGTTATGAGATGTAATCACTTATGGATGGTTTTTCTGGATACAATCAGATAAAAATTGTGCCAGAAGATCAAGAGAAAATGAATTTCACATGTGCATGGGGAACCAATTGTTGGAATGTGATGCCATTTGGTTTAAAGCATGCTAGAGCTACGTATCAGCAAGCTGTTACTACAATTTTCCATGACATGATGCATAGAACTATGGAGGACTATGTTGATGATACTTTGGTCAAAAGTGGTAAACACAATACTCATTTGCAAGATTTGGGACCAATCCTAGATCGTATGGAAAAGTTTAGTCTTTGACTCAATCCTAAGAAATGCGCATTTGGTGTCACATCAGGAAAACTATTAGGATATATTGTTTTTACAAAGGGAATCGAAGTAGATCCAAAAAAAGTACAAGCAATAATGGACATGCCACCACCTCAAAACATCAGTCAGATGAGAGGACTACAGGGAAGGCTTCAATCTATTTGCAGATTTATTTCACAATTGGCGGATAGATCGAAACCCTTCACAAAGACCTTACATAAGGGTGTGAAATTCAATTGGAGCCAGGATTGTGAGCAAAGCTTAACACAGATTAAACAATATCTTGTCAATCCTCCAATCCTAATGCCTCCTATGCATGGGAAGCCTTTGCTTTTATACATTTCAGCCACTGAAACATCTTTGGGAATCCTATTGGCTCAGGAAGGAAATGATAACAAAGAAAAAGCTATTTATTACTTGAGTCAAACATTGGTCTCTTCTGAGAAAAACTACAGTATTATTGAGAAAGCTTGCTTGGCAGTTGTCTTTGCTTTCCAAAAGTTGAGACACTACATGCTTGCCTACACTACACGGCTTGTGGCTAAAATAGATCCATTAAAGTATTTGCTCAATAAGGCAGCTCTCACAGGAAGATTGGCTAAATGGGTCATGATACTAAGTGAGTTTGACATCCAATATGTTGAACGCAAAGATATAAAGGGACAGGCAATTGCAGACTAGCTGGCTGAGGCACTCATACAGAGTCTTCTACCAATAAACATTAGTTTTCCAGATGAGTCAATTCTAACACTCACTCACCATACATGGGTTATGTTATTCGATGGATCCTTCACACAACAAGGATCGGGTGATGGATTACTTTTCATCACACCACAGAAATACTCATTGCCCAAAGCATACAAGATTCGGTTTCCTTGTACAAATAACATTGCTGAATATGAAGCTTTGATCAATGGTATGAAAATTGCAGCTGAATGGAGAGTAGATCAGTTGGATATCTTTGGTGACTCTCAGCTTGTCATCAACCAAGTAAATGATGTGTATCAAACAAAGGATGAAAAACTAATTCCTTACAAATGCATGGTTGATGACTTAATGAAATATTTTGCACACATCACCTTCCAACAGGTTCCACACGCATATAATAAAGTGGCTAATGCCATGGCCACTCTGGCCTCCCTTCTACAAATGCTAGAAAATAATCTCTGACATGAGTTCTTGGTGGAAGTGTTACACTACCCAGCCTATGACACACCTGATTCCAAGATGATCTGTTCTATTATAGGACAAGAATCATCCCGCTACTATCACATCTATTCCTACCTTCATAATCAAACCATCCTGGAAGGTCTGACCTGGAATGAGAAATGTTACCTAATTCATAATGCTTCACATTATGTCATCATTGCTGATGATCTATATAGGAGAGGTCTCGACGAAACACTCCTTAGGTGTTTAGAACTCGACGAGTCCAAACGTGCACTAATTGACGTTCACGAAGGCATTTGTGGATCTCATTCCAATGGCCTAACACTAGCTTGCAAACTCCTTTGTGCTAGTTACTACTGGCCTAAAATGGACCAAGAAGCTATTAAATATGCTAGGTCCTGCAAACAGTGTCAACTACATGGGAATCTCATTCACGCTCCAACTAGAGAGTTGATTCCCTCTACTGCAACTTGGCCATTTCAATAATGGGCCTTTGACTTGGTGGGATAGATTCACCCAACCTCTTCTAATGGACATAAGTTCATTATAACTGCTACAGATTATTTCAAGAAATGGGTAGACGTAGTCCCTCTAACAATTGCTGATGGCAAAACTATAGCACTTTTTATCACAAACTACATCATTTGTAGATATGGTATACTGTCCTCAATCATTACTGATAATGGAGGACAATTCAAAAATAAAGACCTTAAGGAACTGTGGAAGAAATTCAAAATTACACAACATTGGTCTTCCATTTATTACGCCCAGGGTAATGGCCAAGCTAAGGCATCCAATAAGGTGATCCTCAAAATTCTTCATCGCACAGTCAGTAAGTCAGGGCGAGACTGGCATCTCCAGATCAATCCAGCCCTATGGGCATATAGAACAAGCATTAGAACTCCAACGAGCATGACTCCTTTTGCGTTGGTATATGGGGCGGATGTTGTGCTTCCGATAGAGGTCGAGATTCCTACCTTGAGAATCTCTATGAAAGGTCTTATCACAGATGATGACTATAGGATAGCCCGACTTCAAGAGCTTGTGTTGCTAGATGAACAACAACAAGTGGCCTGTGATTATCTACGAGCATATCAAAAAAGAATGGCACAAAGCTACAATAGGAGAATTAGGCCACGTGACTTCCAGTTGGGTGATCTCATCCTAGGAGAGAATCCTAAGAATCAACAACAATTAATGCAAAAGGGAAAGTTTGAACCAAACTGGCTAGGTCCTTACATCATTATTGCAGTATATGGATCTGGTGCCTATCAACTTTGCACAACTGAAGGAGAAGTGCTTAAAGAGCCTATGAACACTCTCCACCTGAAGTGGTTTTATAGTTGATTCAATCTCAGCAAGCTCTCTGTACATATCTAAATGTCCTGAAAGAAATCCTAAAAAAGAAATCAAAAAACTCTCTAAAAAAAATTTATAAAAAAAAAAAAAGGGAAAATCCTGTGAAGAAGGTGAGAACTTGGTAAATAGGTGCCTCTTGTTAGTCACTTTCATGCTTTTTCTTTCTTTCTTTTCCTTCTCATGTATCCATGGATTGAGTCTGGTCATAGCTCGGGGGCATTCCCCCCTTAGTGTCACTCTTTTTCGAGATTCTCCTCATAGAATCTCCTACGTGACAGTCACCAGTCATTCTGACTGTGTCTGCCTACTGTCGCTAGTGTCACTCTTTTTGAGATTCTCCTCATAGAATCTCCTACGTGATAGTTACCAGTCATTTTGACTGCATCTGCCTACTATCATTAGTGTCACTCTTTTCAAGATTCTCCTCATAGAATCTCCTATGTGACAGTCACTAGTCGTTCTGACTGCGGCTGCCTACTGTCGCTAGTGTCACTCTTTTCGAGATTATCCTCATAGAATCTCCTACGCGATAGTCACTAGTCATTCTGACTGTGTCTTCCTACTATCGCCAATGTCACTCTTTTTGAGATTCTCCTCATAGAATCTCGTACATGACAGTCACCAGTCGTTTTGACTGCGTCTGCTTACTGTTGCCAGTGTCACTCTTTTCAAGATTCTCCTCATAGAATCTCCTATGAGACAGTCACCAATCGTTCTAACTACGTCTGCCTACGGTCGCCAGTGTCACTCTTTTCGAGATTCTCCTCATAGAATCTCTTTCACAATGGTCACTAGTTGTTTCAACTGTGTTTGCCTACCATTGCTTGGGTCATAGCTCAAGATTCCTTTATGGAAGATCTCTTTTGCGTCAGTCACCAGTCATCCTGGCTGTGTCTGTCTACTGTCGCTTAGTCCTTCTTAGGTTCTTCATTGTGAAGATTCCTCTTTGAACTCAATCATGATTCATTCTGACTACGTCTGCCTACTATTGTCACCCTACTAAAGAGATTTCTTTCTTACATATTTTGGACATTGACACTTGACATCAATTCCAAAAACATTAAACTCAATGATATACATTTTTGGATATGCTGAGCATTTTATTTGTTTGCTTTGTTTTTGCTTTATCATATCTCCTTGAGTAACTCGATGATGTCATCTTCGACTAGAGAAGTAATGACTGGGGGCATGATCTTTTTCTTTTCTTTCTATTTGTGGTTTAGTTCTAATAAGTTGATCTATTCCTATAAGAGGGGTGTCCACTATAAGAGCCTCCATCTCGTATTAGATGGCCATGTGTACCTCGACTCCTTTTATACAGATACGTCAATGACATTGGTTGTTCTCCTTGTTTGTTGGAGTGAACTCTTCATGCTACAGTAAATATTGATACTCATCCTATTAAGTGAATGTACGGGTCACTGCGAGTATATCTAGCACACTTCTATCTCAGGTTACGAATGCAAGGGTCATTGCGGATAGAATAAATACTGAATACTTAGCATAAGAGGAATCTCCCATGTGTTTGGTGTGCCTGTCACGCAAGCAACATTTAGGTCATCCTAGAATTCATGCTTTGATGCTTATGTTAACTTGCTACATTAAAAGGGAAAAATGTTCTTGTCATTCTTGCTTCTTGTGCCTCGAATGCTTACATTTAATCCCAACACCCCAATAACATATGTTATATTCATATTTTCATGATTGCAATGTCAGTAGAAATTGTATAACATACGAGCTTTATTTTATATCCAATGATAATAAATCATCGAGGCTTAGTAACCAGACCTAGGGTTGCATTTAACATAGTCTTGCATGCTTCATTTGCATTAGCATGCGATTCGATGGTAATCCTGTTCATACTCCACATGGATCAGATTCTTCCACGGCTGCACAAGCGTTTGGTTCATCGATTCTCGCTCCTCAATGGAATACCTGTGACTGTCAAACAAAACACACAACACTACATCAGATGTCAGTTCATACATATGCGTTCTATCTAAACATACATCTCATGTATATTAGAGCTCAAAATCACTACAAGAAAAAATCACAAATGAATTGAAAATGACCCTTCGAGCCATTATATAGGTGTTGACCAAATTTTTCAAAGTGCTTAGATTTGCACAAAAATCACACCCCTGGCTAATTGGACCATTCTGGATCCATTTTTGAGATCAAATTCAAAATTTGACACACCTAAGAGCCTTAAAAACATGTTTTAAAATTCTGGGGACCGACGTGATCGACCGATTGTGCAGCCCAAATCTTTCTGATACTTTATGATTCTTGGAATTCTTTCAACTTTACATTCTCCATATTTTCAAAATTCATTTTGAAAATAGTCAACTTAAGTCAACTGTGGCTGACTCTGGTCAACTTTTGGTCAAACTCATTACGACTTCACAATCATTTCAAATCAACCCAATCTTTATATTGATCTGATCTCTTCTAGATTCTGCTGACATGATATACTGCTTCAATCATATTTTTGGTGTGCCATCTTTCGATTTCTCTCCCAAGAGGGCAGGATGATTACATCATTAAATACTTATTGCTTGGGGCATCTAGTTCCCATCTTATGTCCTAGTCACTTGGGGCATCACATCACTTGGGGCATATTGTTCCCTTCTATCTGGCATCTCTGCCATCTATCTTATCTTTTCATCAATTGATCAACCTTATAACAACACTTCTTAGAGTTTGATAGATAGGTATTGGGACAGTGTAAACCTCTTCTCCTGAGGATTAAGCCTTGTTCTGAGGATGATTCTACGACTCATGATTGAATCTTTTTATCTTTCTTTTGTCAATTTTGGGTATCTAGGTGTTCTCTCTGGATCCTTGAAGATTAAGCTCTGTTCTGGAGATAATCTTCTAAATGCTTTCAATTTTGGGTATCTAGGTGTTCTATCTAGATCCTTGAAGGTTAAGCTTCATGCCAGAGATAATCTTCTAAATGCTTTCAATTCTAGGTATCTAGGTGTTCTATCTAGATCCTTGAAGATTAAGCTCTGTTCTAGAGATAGTCTTCTAAATGCTCTATCACTCTTGGGTATCCAGGTGTTCTATCTAGATCCTTAAAGGTTAAACTTCGTTCTGAAGAAACTTTTTAAATGCTTATCAATTTTAGGTATCTAGACATTCTGTTTGGATCCTTAAAGATTACGCTTCGTTCTAGAGGTAGTCTTTTAAATGCTATCAATCTTAGGTATCTAAGTGCTCTGATTGGATTCCTTAGGATTAAGCTCTGTTCTAGAGATAGTCCTTAAAAAGCTTATCAATTGGTCTCCGTATCATCACCTTCGAAACCAATCTCATGTTCGCATCATGCTTTCTGATTATCTTTGAATACAATGTGCTGCTCGTACATTCGTTCAAAGAGGGGCAAAATGTAATACCCCAAAATTAGCTCACTTCCATTATACCAATTCTGGTCTATTCTTGATAATTTCAAACTCCTATTCTAATAGGGAATTCTCATTCTGCTATTTGCTACTTAACTTAATTGTCAGATGCAGAAAATCTAAATCTACATTCATCATGCTTATTATTTAATTGCTATAGTATTTACTCATATTAGTCACATTAAACCTATTGATTAATATTTAATTTAATTATTAAAGTATTTATACTTTAATTAAATTAAATTATATCCTAAGGCTAATGTACTATGGAATTAAATTTATTTAATTTAATAAATAGCCTATCTTAATTAATTAAATGTAATTATTTAATTAAATGGGAAAGGTATTTCTAATTAATTAAAAAAAATTATTTAATTAAATGGAGTACTTAATTCTAAATAATTAAACAAAGTTATTTAATTAAACGGGAAGCCATTCCCAATTAATTAAATGAAGTTATTTAATTAAACAAAAGTGTCTCTAATTAATTAAAGATTATTCAATTAAATAGAAAAAGTAATTATGAGAGCATATTTCATTTTATTAAATTAAATATCTCAACAAAATCTCTCTTCAGTTCAAAAAAGGGAATTTCTAGTTCACTATCGATCAAAAATGAGTTAACTCAATTAACTCCTTTTTCTACTCAAATTCAAATAGTTAACTCCTTATTTTACTCAAATTAAGTCTATTAACTCCCTTTAATTTGGGAATCTCCCTTTATGACTGAAACTCATCGTCAATCCTGACCGTTGATCTGAATCGATCTCAACCGTTGATGGATTCCAGGAGACTCTATTTAAGAGACCCTCATCTCTTCATTTTAGGAGGATGAATTGATTTTCTATCGAATTGCTATTGAAATTCATGCTCATGTTTACTTACATTTTTTGAATACATTCTCATTCTTAGTTTAATCTCATTTTAGTTTAATCATGCATATGCTTAATCTAGTTTGCTTCATTTGTTCTTAGATTACATTGCATCTTTCATTTCTTTAGATTAATCTATATACTCATTCTTAGCTTAATTCCATTGTCAAATCGTTCATTCTTAGAGGGTCTGGTTTCCTGCACCTCGATTCTGAGGATATTAACAGGCAAAATCCTTTTAGATAGAAGGCAACAGGTCTCTTTGCAGGGAAAATTTTGGATGAACAATTCAATGTTCATTCTGCGATGAATCCACAAATAAGGACTGTGTTGAAGTGTGTGTGTTAGCATAGGCCGCATTTTCACGTACACACAACTTAGGGGATTGTACTTAAGCCCACAAAAGCTATGATGAAATGCATAATGGGTCCTAGCTACTAGGCCATGTTGGGTACCCAAGTACAAATAAAATACTATACATACAATAGAATGAAATGAAATGCAATTTGTATGAAAATGGAGAAAGAGGGAAAATCTCATGGGAAAAGCCCTCCTACAAAAAAAGAGATAAGTACAATATAGAAGAGAAGGATCATGTGAACCCCCTAGTGAAAAATCCCTCACCCCCAAGAGATCTCATAAATGAAGATACTTGACCTCTATGGAGTGCTTAGTGAAGATGTTAGCTATCTACTACTCTATAGGACAATACTACAATGCAGTGACCTACTCATGAATCAACTCTCTGATGTAGCAGATATGAACCTCAATATCTTTCGTATGCTGATGTTGTACTAGATATTTTGAAATTGCAATAGCACTCTAATTATCACAATGGATGATTGTGGGTCTAGGTAGATCAAAACCAAACTCCATCAAAATTTGTAGCACCCAAATAGTTTTTGTCACCACAATCATAACTCCTCGATACTCAACCTTAGTTGATGAAAGAGCAATGGTGTTTTTTTTTTTACTCTACAAAAAAATGGGGTCAAAACCAAGATGAAACACATATACTAAAGTAGACTTGCAAGAATCAGGGTCCCTTGCATAGTCTAAGTCTGTATAACCCATTAACTAAAGTCTTGTACCACTTGCATAGTGTATCCCATGTGTATTTGTACCCTAGATATAGTGAAATATTCATTTGACTACCTTCCAATGAAGTTCATGTGGCTTTTGCATGAAGTAGAAAACCATGACAACTGCAAATGAGATGTTAGGGCATGTATGTGTCAAGTAGATGAGTCTTCCAAATAACTATATATACAAAGTGTCATCAACAAGTGGAGTAGAACACTTTGTTTCTAACCTAACACCTAAAAGAAAGGGAGTTGTTATAGCCTTGTAGTCACTCATATGAAATTGAGCAAGTAGATCAAGAGCATACTTGGGTTGTGATAATGTGATCCCTAATGAAGAATGATGTATTTTGATAACAAGGAAATATTGAAGTAGACCCATGTCTATCATCAAAAACCTATCCTCTAAAGTAGCCTTGAAACTATCAATAATGGATGCTATGCTCCCTATAATGATTAAGTCGTCAACATAAAGAATAAGAAGAAAACGTGAATTATCCTTCTAAATAATATAGACATTCAAAAAAAAATGACATTTGGTGAACCCTATTGAGAGAAGAAAAGAATCCATCTTGGCATATGAAGCTCTTGGAGCTTGTTTAAGTACATAGATACATTTCTTCAATTTGAAAATGAAGGTAGTATCCTCTATGAAACCCTATGGCTACTCCATATAAATCTCCTCATGAAGATCCCCATTCAAGAATGTACTTTTCACATCCATTTGATGAACAACCCATCTCTCAGTTGCTAGTATAGTTGGTGTCAAATTAATAGAATTCATTTTTGGAACTGGTGTAAAGATCTTGATGTAATCAATGTCAAGTACCAAAGAGAAGCCTTTTGTAACAAGTCTAGCCTTGTGTTTATCAACATTTCCATCTGCTACAGACTTGGTCTATTAGATCCACTTACATCAAACAAATTTTCTTCCCTTAGGAAGAGAGACCAAGTCCCATGTACCATTTCTCATAAGAGAGTTATATTCTTAACCATTTCTCTATCCCATTTTGGAATACTTAATGCTTCTATAAGTGATTGCGGAGTTGTTCTGTGATCTTGTCCTCCTATTATCTAAAGGATTCCTTGCCGATGGTACTACCACATCCAATGTTTGCTTAGCCCATCTAGGTTTAGTGGAAGAAGATGTAGAAGGCATATTCTGAACCTTTATTGGCCAATGCCTCTATTTGGGTCATGGATGAACATCTTCCAAGTCACTACCATCACTATCACTCTATTCAATGAAAGATGAAGGAGGAGGAGTTAAAGAAGTAAATCTTGGACAACTTTCTTCAAAATGAACACTCCTCTCATAGAATATGTCATCTGTCTCTGGATCCATTAATTTGTAGGCTTAATGTGTATCTTCATTTCTAACAAAGATGCATGGTTTTCTTTGAGCTTCCAATGCCTTGAGTTTTTATGGAGGTATTTGTGCCCATGCTGGACAACTAGAGACTCTGAAGTGGTTAACCAAAGGTTTCCTACCCTTCCAAGCTTCAAAAGGAGTAATATCATCCAAATCTTTATGAGGACTCCTATTTTGGATATAATTAGAACAATTCATTACTTCAACCCAAAAGACTTGATCAAGAGACTTGTTTAGTAGCATACAACTGGTCATCTCTTTGACAGTTCTATTTTTCCATTTAGAAATACCATTTTTTTGTGGCATGTATGGTATTGAATGATAAAGGTTGATTCACTCTTGAGTACAAAAGTCTATTAGTCTTGAGTTCACATACTCCCCCCAATATCTTTTCAAAGAAATTTGATGGATTTCCTTGACTGGTTTTCTACTTGATCCTTGAAGCTGAGAAGTTTTTCAAACACTTCGCTCTTATTAGCCATGAAGAAAACCAAACTAAATTAAGAGTAGTCATCTATGAAGGTGAGTGCATAGAAAGACTTGCCAAATGACGGTACTAGGAATGGGCCTGCCACATCACTATGAACCAATTCAAGAACACATTGTGCTCTTCAAGAGTTCCCCTTGTTAAACATTTTTTCTAGATGTTTCCCCAGTTTGAAACCTGAACAAACACCTTCTGAAAAATAGACTTGAGGTAGACCATTAACCATTTTCTTGCTACTAAATTACCAAAGATATCTATAGTTGAGATGTCTAAATCTTTCATGACTCAATTTTGTTTCTACATTTGAATGTAATAACAAGGCTTATGCATTTGATTTTGGCTCAAAGGAAGAGAAATTTTAAAGCCTTGAATCATGATTGGCTTCTCCTATTGCAATCATAAAGTCATCCTTAATGCTTTTCACTACCATTAAATCTACAAGAAATTTAACCTTATTTCCACCTCCATAATGAGTCATCTAGTAGACTAAAAGAAGGTTGGAGGTATGATTGGGAACATATCAAAAATCCTTGAACACTCCATTATCCATTTTAACTTCACCCTTACCTTCATCTTCCACTTTAGTATCATCACCTACAAATATGTGAGGTACCTTGAAATGTGTCATGGAAGATAAATCTTGCTTTGATGTGCCCATATGATGTGTGACACCTGAATAAATGATCCATTCTCCTTGACTAAAAATGTTTGTGAGTAAAGAATTCCATTTTCCCTTAGAATCTAAAGATGAAGATCCTTTCTCTTTATCAGCCTTGGGTAGTGGAACATTATGTTTCTTCATGATGTTCTTGAACTCATCAATCTTCTTATGATAGCACTAATGTTCATCATGACCCATCTTTTTCCAATAGGCACACTTTTTCTTTTCTTCATTAGTGTCCCCCTTTTCCCCCTTTTTTGTTAGTATTTGAGGAAGACTTGACTTGTTGATGATTTGATGTTGGTATTTACTTTTTAGTATCCTTTTGTTTATTATTCT
The DNA here is from genome assembly GCA_028749045.1 of Cupressus sempervirens. Classification (NCBI taxonomy): domain Eukaryota; kingdom Viridiplantae; phylum Streptophyta; class Pinopsida; order Cupressales; family Cupressaceae; genus Cupressus; species Cupressus sempervirens. Next base: position 895,212,266 of record CM053787.1, read on the forward strand.
TCTACTTCTTCTTTTGCCCTTTCCTTTGTTTGAACTTCTACTAAATGAATTTTGAGATCCTTCATTATTAGCCACTAATAGCTTAGACTTTGAAGACTTGAGAATTCCCATTGTTTTCAACTTATCTTGTCATCCTCTAGCAGTTGAGCATAATCATCAAAAGTGATTTTCTTATAGAAGGCCCCTAAGGTTGTTGTTGTGGTGTTAAAAGAAGAGAAAAATGTGGAGTACTTAGATAGTAGCTTATTATGAATGAGATAGATTAACCTATCATCTTTAATAGGGCTACCACAATCATCAAACTTTGTTCTTAATTCATTCACCTTAATGATAAAATCCTATATAGAATCAACATTCTTAGGATCTACGGAGATAAGCTCATTTTCAATTTTGTAAACATCCTCTTTAGTCACTTTACCATATAGATTTTTAAGAGCATCCAAGTTTCCTTGGATGTATCATACTTCATGATCTGAAAGAGGATCTTGTGTTCAACCCCTAACCTAAGGGCACTTAGGGTTTTCCTGTCTACCTTTTCCCTAGCTTTAATATCACTTTGAGATACTTTATCACCTATTGGTTTAGGAGAGGAACCATCAACACATTGAGAAACATCATCATGGATCAATTCACACCATTTTTCAATTGACCATGTGGCATAGTTATATAGTGTTATTTTGGAATCTTAAGATTTCCCATGATGCAAGAAAGGAGGAAAACAACACCAAGAGACACCCCTTGTTCACTCAATCAAGAAACCCCCCAAAAAATGAAATATTTTGGTAGTTTACACTCAGTGTGTTTACAATAGCCACTTTCTAATTTTGACCTTCGTGGTCTTTTGATTTTCTATTTATAACCACCTCTTGGAGTTCAAATCTAGTATAAAGCATTGTAGCTTAGATGTACAATAATTTTGAAGTTTGTTCAAAGCATTACAATGCAAAAAAGGACCTATTTCTAAAACTAATATTTTGGTCTACACAAGCCTATAATCTAATTGTAGATCTAGAAAGTAGACAAAAAAAATTCACTTTCAAAAAAATGGAACCAAATTTGGAATCTAGACGAGACCATATAGAGTAATTAAAGATGCAAAATGCAGGATTGGACAGGTACAATCACCAAAAACTATAATTTCTAACAAATCCATACACCAAAACTAGAAAGTAATAGCACCACTAAAAAGTTCAAGAAATTCTTGCTGAAATATAAAAATTACACCTAATCTCAATGACTGAGATATGGCCTCCCAAAGTTAGACTAGCAAATCAAAATTGAATATAGAGAGGGGTCTGATAAAAAAGCTACAAGGTTAAATTTGACATCCAAATTGCCATTGTAGCACTACAATTTGGCACATAGATGGAAATCGAATGATTTTCAAATTTAATGACATGACCATATGACATCAGCAAAAAATCCACCTAGCTAATGTGGTAGATGACATCACAAATGATGTCACATTGTATGGACTATACATGTGGACTGTAGGTATCAAACAGAGTAGTTTACAAATGGAGCCAAATGGATTAGTGACCAAGATCTAATGTGGGTTGTTGATAGGCTACTATGTTGGCAAACTACATGGAGGGCTAATGTGATGTTGATATTTGTAGGCACTAACTATGCACTATGTGGTATAAGATAGGCTAGTGGAGGTTGATGTGGATGCTAAGAATGCCACATGGTAGCATTGGAAGTTAGGACTAACATTAAAGGTTTGTTAGTGGTGGTCAAGGTAAATTCACCAGTGGGAAGGTCACTAAATTTTGCATCAGATGTCAAAGTTGTCTTTGCTAGAAACTAAGAGTGTATGGGATATTATCGCACATGCACAAAGATTTTGGTGCAGGTGTTATTCAAAAATATAAAGCCACTGAGTTTGAAAAAAATCAAGATCCCTGGTGATTTACCGGCCAGTTGGTGATAACTATTGTGTGTGCTTGGCTATCATGCTAGTTTTTATGAAGTTTCAACCGCAAGTAGAGCTCACCCGAAAATATAATCCAAAAAATATACAGAAAAAAAATTGTTGGGTCCAAAAAATAAATTCAAAGATGTGAAATGACCATACCAAATTTGTAAATTGGGCCTTCGCTTGCTGGTTTGCAAAAAAATCTTTTACCTCAATTTTGACTATTTCCCAATATAAGCAAATTTATAGTCAAATTTCTCTAAATCGATGCTTTAAATGTAATAGTGAGGTCTGATTTGGCTCTAGATGCTCCCAATAGCTATGGATACTCTAGATCTAAATCAAGGTGTGCTCAAAGAGGTGAAGCAAGAATGGTCTCCAATGACTATGAAATGACATTCCTATGGCTTTGATACCATGTAAGAATTTTCCTAAGGGAAAAATAACCCAAGACCAAGAAGCTCAACAACTAGTACAAAATAGACCAATAGAGTATGATTAGAATAACAATATGAAATTCAATTGTTTTACAAGTACATTAGAAGTGTTTGAATATAAAGGCCTCTAGAATGCTTCTAGAATACCTAGGAGTTAGCAATATGATAAGCCTCACAACTAAGCACATGTCCACCAAGAGTGTGTTATCATCCATTATGCATAGGAGTTAGTGCAATGATGAGAGGATAAGACTACAAGGTGTATCATGTAAAATTATGTTGTAGACATCAGGTGCTTAATTAAGAGTGCAAAAAATTATGTTGTCTACATGACAACTTAGTTGATTGGGAAAACTTCAGTGTTGTAGACATCATGTGCTAAAATAGATTTTCTTACTCCTGTGTTTTCAACATGACACCTCATATGTGTCCACAAACTCCTAAGTTTCTAACCTTATAAATAATAAAATAATGTGTTTATCCTAAGTAAACTTAAGTAAAGTGTAAATAATAATTATTTACACTAACAATTTTAACATGTGATTTTAGTCAAACCTCTTAATAGAGTAGTCTTAACAGGCTATATGAAATCCTTTAATAGAGTTCTTACTTAGTTGTAAGTTGAAGTCCTTATACAAGGCACACTTCTAACAAGGTGTTTAAATACTCTAACAAGGTAAGACCTAACAATCTTTGTAAGCATTTAACATGGTAGACCTTTAATAGGGTAGATCATGTTTCATGGTCAAAACATTATAACCTTCATTGGATACACTTTATCCTTGTAGCAATGATGATTTGTGGGTGTCATCCCCAACCTAGTTTTACCTTCTCACTTGGAGGATTTCTAGGTAATCATATCTAGTGTCATGTGTGTGAATCTTCATATGTTTCTATGATTTAGATGTATATGCTTTATATGTTATTTTAGTTTACTTATTGAATGCCTGAGATCAATGTGTAGTGAAAGTTTTATGGGTCCAAGTCTAAACTATTGATTAACCCCCCTCGGCCCCCCTCCACCCCCCCCACCCCCAAATTTTTAACTTTCCTATTTTAATTCCAACATGTATGTATATGTATATTTGTGTGTGTGTGTGTGTGTGTGTGTGTGTGTGTGTGTGTGTGTGTGTGTGTGTGTGCATGTGTAAATGTATATATGTATTTATATATGTATGTATGTATGTACATACAAATAGATCTTATGGTTTGTGGATTTTGGGTTATTAATTTATTTTTTAAATACCTTAATTATTCCTTATTTGTTTTGATCAATTGTGGAGATCTATACATGAAAGAGGGTGTAGAGCTTTGAATGTTGGTGGAGATTAGTGGAGATCTAGGATACTGCTGTCATTCCCTTGTGATCATTCTATATGTATGTATGTATGTATGTATGTATGTATGTCTATATACAGAGTGATCTTTTTAAGGTTCTTATTGATGCAACTTCATACATATTCTAGAATTTAAATAATAAAACAATAAAAATCACTCAATGCATAGCATGGCCATAGATATGATGGAAATTCCTATTGGTCAATAGAATTTTTTTCTCTCTCATTTTTCATGTGTTTATTTCGTAGGGGGCATTTTGTAATATTTGATTCATTTTATGCAGGAGGTGATAATTGAACACCTATATTTACCCATGTTAGTGTACAATAACTTTAAAGAATTATGATGAATTCCTTGTGAGAAATGAAGATGGACTTCCCCTAAGAGTAACCCAACTTCTAGGTACTTTAAAGATTGATCCTGTCTTAAAGATTTTTCTGTAGTTCTAGAATGCATGTCCCATTTCCTAATAGGAATGGGGACCCCCTTTTCTCTATTTTTGGGCTCTTTGGGACCCTATTTTGAGGTCTAAACTAGTTTGAAGTCCTTTCTCGTTCCCTAGGCTATATTTACATTTTGCCCAAGTGGTTTGCTTGCTTCAGAATTAGATATTTTAAAACTATAAGCCTTTTTTTACAAGTAAAAGTTGCACCAACACAATTGAATAGGTTGACTGTTGCACCTTAATTCGTCGAGATGAAGTTTTCACTATAGCTAAATAGTTGCATAGCTATAGAGTAGTGGACTACCAAGTGCTAAGATGCTTTGGGGCCCTATAAAACCCCTCATCTCCATTTATTTACATACCTTGCACTTTAAAATCTATTTGAGCTCAAGCCATTATAGCTCCACTCCCTAAGAACTTCACTGTCACCAAACACCAACATCACACCTATGCACCCAATCTGATGCAACATTCTTTTTGTTTCATTTTTGCTTGCTCCTTGTAAAGAGAACTAAACACACCAAGTAAAATGTGTATATTGTGTGCACTAAGTGCACCTAATTGGGTACGCTAGTGCACACCAATTTTTGGTGGATAAAACATAAAACAACTCTTTGAAAATAATAAGTATTCCATTTTGGGATGTGTACTAGTGCACCTAATTGGGTCCACTAGGGTGCACCCCAAAATGCTAAAAAAGTCTAAAAAAACACATAAAACTAAAAAAAAGAAAAATTTAAATCACAAAAGGTTTAAGTGTGTACTAGTGCACCTAACATGGTACATTAGTGCACATCTAAAGATTTCAAACAAATTAAAAAAAATAAAATGTTGCAGATCAGGCGCACCTTCCTGGTGCACCTGGTGCACTTGTTTTTGCATTTTAAGTGGTGCACTTTTTTTTGCATTTTGACGTTAAAAATAGGTTTTTCTAGTTCTTTCAAGGCACCTAATGATTAGAGTGTTTTGCGAGCTAAGTTTATGGGGTAATTCATTTATCTCTTCTTTAAAAATCCAAACTAATGGATGTATTTTTATGTAGATATAATGACTTCCTCTTCAACATCCATGGGGGAGAAAATAGAATATATTAATAAAGTAATGGAATCATTACACATGGAGATCCATCAACTCAAGGACCAAGTCCAAGAGAAAATTTTGGAAGTAGACAAACATTATAGTGATGCATGTCTTGACATAATCAAAGACAATGCCTGAGAGAAAGTTATACTAGTAGAGGTAGTAGTCGATAAATTAAGGAATATTTTTGAATAAGTTTCTACTAGTGATGAAATTTGGCATGCCTTCAGGATAGAGGAAGCCTAACTAGAGTTAGATACTAAAATTGAGGATTTTGCTAAGACCTGTATAGAGATAGATAACTATAGGCAAAAGGTCAAGGATAAATATAATTCCTTAGATCTACCAGATGTAGGCAAGGTCATTGAGATTACTGAGAAATTCAAGGAAAAGCATCTAGAGATAGCTCTGGTATGAAGGGCGATAAAAGCTAGAAGCTAGAATTTAAATTTTGACATCGTGAAAATTTTTCATTTTTGGACCTTTGAGGTGCACTACTATGCAAGTGCATTGGTGTGCTGGTGTACTTTTTTGCAATAAGAGTTTAAAGTTTTTTGGAGAAGTCAAAGGTGCACAAGTGCATTGATGCACTTCTACTAAGGTGCAGTTTTTTAGAGGTGCACCGATAGTTAACTCCTAGTTCCAAAATTAGAGCTTTCCATGCATTGGGAATGCATTCTGATAGTAGTTTAACTTTGAAAGACACCTAGTGAAGGAGGAACTTCTATTTTTGATACTTGTAGACATTTCTACATTGATTAAAGGATTTCTTCTTCTTTTTCTCTCATGATTTCTTTTTTCTACGACATGTAAAGGCTCATGCATCCAATTAATGAATATAAAAATGGACGGAGTCCTACTAAGCACCAGTTAGATTGTTAATTTGTATGTAATTAGTTTGTTTTATTAATTTAAAAAGCATATTATTGCATAAAGATATCTCTCACTCTCAACACAAATTGAGCAGATTATTTCTTATAAATAAAGAATTGTACTATGTAATTGGGGATGCCATTATTTTGCAATAATATTATGCTTTTGGTGCTCGCATTTGGAGTGTAGTCATTCTTTCCTAAATGTCTCATACTTTTTGTGAATGTGTGTTCATGGAATTGTGATTAAGCCAAAATTTTATTGCATTATTTTTGGTTGTGCAATCTTTTTTTAATTTTGGTGTTTTCTATAGTTTTACAAATTCTATAGATATATCTAGCTCAAGAAGAAATCATGGAATTGTGCTTGTATAACTCTTTGTCTTGCATGAATGCACTTTCTATGGCCTTGCAATTTGATGAAGAGTGAAACATCATATGGTTACTAAGTTTCTCATCAATGATTGCATCAATGGAATCAAGGAAGCATTACTCCTATTTTCATTGGTTACCCACCAATTTCTTCAAAAGCTTAACTCACAGATGTGTTGTTTCTGTAGATTATGTCCATTACAATTTTACTTTCATGTTATTTTCTTTAGTAACCCCTTGTTAATTAGGGATTCATGTTAGTTGCATTATTATATTGCATTCATATAAAAAGAAAAAATTACAAAAAACATAGTTTCTTTTGCGTGTTTATTTTGAAGTAGTGAGAAGATTCTACATCTCATCTATAATCATTCAAACTAAAAAAGGCCTCCTCATGAATAAAAGAATTTATCTCCAACTAAGAAGATTCAGGTTTCAAGATCAATTGGAACCTTGGAGTTTATTCACAAGATTGACTTTTCAAGAGAGGAGTTCAAAATAATTCTTGGCATTTAGCATTGTGTATAATGACTGCTCAATAGATTTTAGAAGCTAACAAGGAACTTAGATATTAGGGGGAATTGGGTCGGGCCAAATGAGCTTCAACCTTCACATGGTTGGCCTTGATTAGTAGAGAATATTAAAGTATTCTTGAAACCAAGTGAAACTCAAAATTAACCTATGATATCACGACAACTATATATGTGAGTCTTTTTGTTTCAAGTAATGTAGAAGGAGGTCATAGGTTAATATGCAATCACAATCCATATGCATATGACATCGGGTGGAGTTGAAAAAATGCAACATATTTAAAATTTTTTTAGAGATCTTTAATTAGGTATTTTAAGTTATAGACCATCATTAACATTGTAACTTTGAATCTTATAGGAAAGGGCAATGTCCTCAGCATGCCAGAAAATCAAGACTTTGTATGTGTTGGCTTGGTTGTTCATACTAGCTAGAGTTCTAATGTTCATGATGGTCTATAACATTGAAAACTTAATAGACTTATTAAATAAATGTAAATGTTGTTCTTTTTTTTAGCTCCACCTATTGTCCATGCATATAGAATGTAGCTACACATGCATTCTTGATTCAGAATCAAACAAGTAAGGTGGGTACCTTCAACTTGATAGATGATTCTTCTATGGGGGAGATGGTATTATCGGTAGAACCTTGTAGCTTGCAACCTCTATGGCCTTTTATCTTTGTAATATGGAGATGTGGAAACCAATTTAAGGATGACTCGAAAAATAAATGGTTAAGTATATAAATTTTATAGAACTTATGTCAACTTTCTTATTTATTGTAGTTTTCTAACATTAGATTTTGGTGCTCTAGTGCTTGTTGATGGTGACAGATCGATTGTTCTTTCAAGATAGAATACATAAAAGTTTACAAGGATTGCATAAAAATACGAAGTGAGATATGAAGTATTTGGTACTTTTTTAATCTATATAGATTATGGTTATCAATTTTTTAAAATTGTGGATGTGTCAACTTTTAAAAAAATTAATAGAATTCGACATATGGATTTTATTATCACATTCTCATTGCAACATTTTATGCTGTAAAAAATTATTATTCAAAAGTATTAATGATTTTGGATATTTATTTGTATGGTTTCAAATGTACAAACCATTTATGCCAACATATTGATTTTGTAATCTAGTTTCCTTAAATGTAGATGGACTTCCCCTAAGAGTAGCACAACTTCTATGTAGTTTAAAGATTGATTCTTTCTTGAATATTTTAGATGTTACTACATAATTTAGATGTTTGAGGGGTGAGGTTAAATGAGCTTCCACCTTAATGTGATTGGCCCTAATTAATAGATAATATTAAACTATTCTTGAAACCTAGTGAAGGTCAACATTAACCAATGATTGCCTGACAACTAATTGTGTGAATCTCTTGGTTTTAGGCAATACAAACAGAGGCTGTAGAAGAACCAAATTATAAGTGTTGCATTATTTGGTTTATGTTTTCATTTATAATTTCATTATTTGATGTGATATGGGAAAGAAAAACAATTTCTAGATACATGACATTTATTTTCACAATTTTAAAATGATTATAGGTGTACAAAAGTAAATGGGTTATATAAGAGAGAAGGTAACATTTAAATGGCCCCCAAATGAATATTTATATGTAAGAAAAAATGGAAACTCTGAGGGACATGTGTTGATTACTCAAATGAAGATTTATATGAAAGAAAACATTGGAGTTTTGAGGGACCATCCATGGACTATCTATGGAAGATCATGAATCTACTCCTTTTTATGTTTTTAGTCTTGTAATGGGTTTACTTTTTTAAAAAAAACCTTGGATTGTGTAATTTGTAGGAAAATGTAAAACTAATGAAGGGCATGGGCTTACATGCATATAGGTTTTCTATATCCTAGTCATGGATATTACTATGTGAGCAATTTTTTAAGCCCTTAAATAAAAGTGACTACGAATTAACAGTGTCATTCTTTAGAAAATTTCTTATTTTCAGTGAAAATAGATGGCACAATAAAAGGTGGAGTGGCCTACTACAACTACCTTATCAATGAACTTTTAAAACATGGTAAAAGTTAATTATGTTTTAAGGAAATAAAAATCTTTATAATTTTATCCAAGCCATAACCAAATCATGTTGGACAAGTTCTAAGTTAAATTTGATCCTTAAGGAGTTTCTCTCCTCAATTAGGCTATTCCTTTTTAAATTTTGAACTAATTGCATTTTATGATATTGAGCATAAGTCACACTTACAAACTATTTTTTTCAATAACAAACAATATTACTTATATTTTTCTTGTAAAGCTTTGTAGTTAATCAATTTTATTGGTTCAGGAATAGCACTCCTTGGTCTAAATTATACTCAAAACCCAACTATTGCAGCAGTGTGGCTAATAGTTCCACTTAGTTTGAGTTTATTTATTCAAGTTGGTTTTCTTCTAAATATGTGCATAGGTCTCTTGTATTGATTGATATACCAATGTCTTCAATTTTAAAAATATTATAGGGTGTCCTTTTAGCTTACTAAAGTATTTGATATTTTTGTTCATCTAGAACTCCTTCATATGAGTTCACTATGTTTGAATAGCTTTAAGAAACTTGAAAAATGATATCGTGATTTTATCTACTTAGAAAAATCACTTTCTGAATATTTGGATTCTTCTTTCTTTGTTGTATAATTAGGATATAGCACCACAGTATGCATGAGTTCTTCATGGTATTATGGTTTGTTAGTAAATAGATTTGTTCTTTTGATTTAACTCTTAAACACCTAGATTTGTGAACAATATCTAGTTACAAGAGTTGAAAATTTGTTTTGAAAAGACTAACTTTCCTCATTATTTTTAAGTGTAGCTCCCTATTGCATAGTAATTTGAAACTAATTAGTTTCATTTCTAAATCTAAAATGAGGTGTGTTCTTAACACAAGAATAGAAATGGAAAACCAAGCTAGGCCTAAACAAGAACTTAGGAAAGAATTGGTATTTTAGGATTAACCAAGCCTATGAATTTACACACCTTATGAATCCACAAGGCATAATGATTTGATAATGGAGGCTAACTAAAACTAAACTAGTACCAGTAGGAAACTAACCACAAAAAAAAAAGGAGTAGCTTGAAGGAAAACACAAAAGAGACTTTTCTTGAACCTATGATAACAATACTATCATCTTTAGTTTGCTACCTCAAAATAGGAGAGTAAAGCTCTATTCATTCCTTTATTTAATTCAAATGAAAGAGAAAATGTAAAATTAATACAAAATAGAATGCAATAGACAATAATTGACACAAAATACCATTCAATTGTTTCTGCAACATCAAGTATTTCACACTAAAATTTAGCCAACCCTTTATTAATCTTTTAGTCTAGTACATATAGAATTGTAAGATGACTATTAAAAAAGAGTTTAAATCGATTCATCTCTTCAAAAATGAAAAATGGTAAGGAACTAATTTTTCCATTAAAATAATTACATCAAAATATGAAAGGGTTAGAATATGAATCACTTTGCCTTCTTTTCCTTTTCTTATTTTTCCCTATAGGCTCTAGCAGCTATAATGATTAGAATCAATTCCTCATGCCTATGAACATGTACATTAGTGTATCTTAAGATACCTTTAGATTTCTCTCTAGCAAAATCTTTGATGGAATTTAATTGATCTTGTATTTCCTCCATGACCACATGCACACAACCACCAAGTTTTTGGAGCTTGGAAACTATGTTCTAGTGATTAGAAGATATCTCTATCAAACTATTTCTAATGTTGGAGAAGTTTGTTTGCATGACAGTTACTCCAATGATTCCCTTCCCTTTCCCACTAGTCTATGAGTCTGTATGTAGACCTCTTAGGAGCTCATAATCTCTATCTTGATCCTTTTTCACTTTAACTTCTATTTCTTTCAATCCTTCCTTTGTCTCCATGATCATCTCAAACATGAATTGCATGATTTAGAGCCATTCAAATAAAGAATGATGTCCTTTAGGCAAGATATTTTCTTCCATAGCCTCCTTAGCCTTCATATGGACAATCATCTTTAGTAAAGAAACAAAATCTTCACTCTTAGCTTTCTTAGCAACTAGGGTGGCTCTATTTTCCAAAATGTTATCTTTCTTTATTTTGATCCTAAATATCACATTGTCGATCTACTCTATAATGGTGAGCCCTTCTAACTTGAGTTTCCTACTCCACTCTCTTCCTATTTTTGCAATGTGTTTATCTTCTTGATGCTTAGAGATGGGTGCTTGGAGATTGGTAGTAGTAGGATCAGTAGTGATCAACATTCTAGAGATACCCACTAATGGGGTAACCAACTACTTGATCAAGCTATTGAGTTCATGGATTTTTTCCTTCATTCTAACTTTTGATAGTTTAAGGCTTTCAATATTTCCTTCTATCACCTCATTTTTTGACTTCCATAAGCCAACCTTGGTGTCATGTCTGACCTTGCATGATTCATAAAATGTAGGGAAAAGTCATCTACAGACATATCTTTGATTCTTCCTTCTTTAGTTAGCCTTGCAATTTCCATTGTTAGATGCCCTATTTTAGGATCTTGTCTAAGAATGGACAAGGTCTTTTTCTTTTTGACTTTTCTCAGTATTTATTTAGAGTGGATAGCTAGAGATAAGTTCTCTTTGTTAGGAGCTCCTTGATCTCTCCTCTTTCTTTTTGTGTCTAAGGTGTCCTTCAACCATGAATCTATGTTGATCACCTTGCAGGTAGTCCCAAGAGCATCTATACTAAACATATTTCTCTTAGCCAAAGTGAGTGTCTTTGTGGTCAAGGAAAAAGGATTCTTTGGAGAACGAGAAATGAGGTTTGAAGAATCTAGGCCCTTATCTACCTTTAAAGTCTTCTTCATTGCCTCATCAGATTCAATCAACTCACTCTCACTAGTTCCACCATCTCCAACATCCACTACTTGCACTTGGAGACTACTTAGTAGGAGAGATGCATTGCTTACATATGGGACTAGGTAGCTATGAGGCTAGAGGGCAAGAGTGACTAAAGCATCTTTTAGTTCCTTCGCTTTCTTCTTCTCAGCTTCTAATAGAGTTTTGATCACTCGAAGGGAGTCATCCTAACAAGTCTAAGATAACAGAATACTTTTTTTGGGAGGTTGATCTCCTCCATATAATGGTTGTGCCAACCCTTAGGTAATGGTCATGAGCCTAATCAACATATTTGGTGTTTGAGTAGATGACTTGCACTAAAAAGAAATATTTCTCAACAAAATTGAAAGCTTCTACCTCATGATTTAGTCTATGTTGGAGAACCAAGATATAAATGATCTTTGGTTTGAGATCAGTCCCAAACAAGGTCTTAGGAACCATACTCTTGGCACTTTGTGGTTTTTGGAACCATGTATGCAAGATTTCTTTCCTCCAGATCATCTTCTTTCAGCCGAACTTAGAAATCACTCCTCCAAAGTTCAAATCTAAGAATTCCTCTCATTCTAGTACTCATAGGAAATTCACCATATTTTTCCTATAAATAGAAATCAACATTGTGTTATTTGGTAGTACAATTTGTTTGGTCTCTAGGTTGTAATGGTGTATACATTTGTAGATCAGCTTCAAGGCCTAAACTACAATAAAAAAACTAGCTACCTCTTCCAACCCACATCCTTGGAGTATCTCAATGATGGGATGACTCCACTCAGTCTTCACTCTCTATTTAAAATCATGCATGTTGTAGAAACAAAGAGATGTAACTATGGAATTCTGTGATTGGGATTTGATTCTGTTCAACCTATCAAAACCTACAAATCTAGTTGCCATTGTGTTGATAATGAGATTTGAATTAAGAGAGTGAAAGGAATAACTAATGCAATAGATACTAGCCCTTTGAAAAAAATAATGTGCATGAACAAAATATTACTTTAAAGAAAGAGTGGTAATTTGTCCAACTATTCATGTATCGATATATATAGTAGCCTTAGTTCATCCATTGATCTTTAGAATTATTTCCACATGAATGAATTGAAGAAGAGATTTATTGAAACAATAAATATAGAGGTTGAATATATATCTAGGGGTTTTTTTACTATTCCATTGGCTCAACAAAAACTTTCTATCTCTCCATAACTTACTTTCCCATTTTCTTTTAAGTTTCGAGATGTTACTAATAGAGTATTGTTACAAATCTGATTGAAAAGCTCATTGTTATTGAAGATCAAAGAGGAAGGTTGTTGTAAAAGAATGTTTTCAATCATTATTTTGTCATTGATGTCAAACCTAGTATTTGTAGGGATGATATTTGCTGATAAGATCTAAGTACTATCACTTGGTTGATTGATGAAGATGATTTGATTAACAAGATGTAACAAGAGCACCTAAGGGAAAGGTTGAGTTATGATATTGTAATGAAGTGAAAGGATTAGTTAAGACAATGGTTAAGTAATGTATTGATGAAATACTCAAGGATACCGAGGTTGGTCACACTTAGAAACATTGGAGGAAGAAGTTGTAACAAGGTTGACTACAAAGCTTAAACTAAGATCATAAGTGGGTGCCCAACAAGTTAGTAGAAGCCAAGTAATAGAAAATTCTAGTGTGTGCTAAGTGATCTTAATGTGTTGAGTGAAGATTAGGTGCCAAGTATCAAGAAAAACATAGTTGATGCTGAGTAACATAATATGTGATGAGCATTAGTGTTTCAATAGAGCCGAGTTGTTGCATTATTTCAAAAGATGAAGATTCACCCAATTTAAGTTGACATAGTGGTTACATTGAATTTTATAAGTGAGTTGGAAGACCAGGATGATGATTTGTTGGCACATAATCCTATGTAAACCATTTTTGGGTGAATTCTAAAGGATTATTCAAGAAGTTTCTAGAGGAAACAGAATATGGGTTTGATGCAATGAATCCTACCTAATCCATGCAAATTGAAATTTTAAAAAAATGGAAGAATTAAGAAGGAAAAGGTACTCCATGACTTATATTTAAGAAGTCATAGACCAAGAAGCAAAGAGCTGCTAATACTATTGTTGCTGAAGAGTGAAATTGGCAAAGTGGTTAGAAGGGTGTCAAGGAGGAGACATCTAGGAGAAGGAAGAGCACAGAGGCTATGCTTCTACGAGTGCTCATGAAGAGGTGATTGAATTGGTACATTGTGTGTGGAGACTTAAGGAGGAAAATATTGAAAGAAGGGAAAGGTGTTAAGAGTTGCAAAGATTGAAGGTCGGGCAAGGATATGAGCTGAGAAGTGATTTGAGATCTAGAAGATAAGTTGTATGTTATAGTTAGGTCAAGATTTTGTAATACTCTCTAGCAATTGTATTAGATCTAAAAACCCTATGGACTTAGGTTGGCCTAATAGCCATTTGTAAATCTTTTAATAGGGTGGCATTCCAAGTGAATGTTCTAAAGTCCTCTAACTAGGCCCACTTCTAATAGGGTGGTTAAATCCTCTAACAAGGTCATATTTAATAGTGTGTTGTAAGCCTTTAATAGGGTAGGCCTTTCACAAGGCATCTCTTTAGAAGAGTGAGAATTGAGTAGCATGTTACTAGTGGCTTTTCCCAAGTCGATTTTCCACATAAATCACTATGTTATGTATTGATTTCTTATATATTAATGATTGCATGTTGACTTTTAGTAACTTGTTGATTAGAAAAGTTAAAGCTTGGTTGAATAGGTTCACTACACTTAGTGAAAAGTTTGAATAGGACATTTGGATCTTGAATAATTGATTCACACCCCCCCAGCCTTACTTATTCTAAGGAAATTCTAACAATTGGTATTAGAGCCATCTACTAATTTAGTTTCAAGGTACTAGAAGTAGAAAGATCAAGATGTCTAACAGAGAAGTTCCCAAGCTCAACAAAGAAAACTTTTCTTCATGGAAGAGTTTGATGAAATTGCACCTTGGATCAATAGGTGACTATGCAAAAACCTCAATTGGAACATAATATGTAACTCAAGTAGGACCTTTTAGTGCAGATGATTTGAATAAAAAGAAGGAGCAAAACCAAGAAATTTTGGAGATTGCCTCTACACTTAGCTATGCAGAATATGATGATATCAAAGAATGTGACACTGCATTCAAAATGTGGAAAACCTTGTCAAAAATCTATGAAGGAGATCAGAATATCTAGAGAGAAAAGAGAGAAAGCCTAAGAGAAAATTTTGATGACATGAAGATGGAAGAAGGTGAAAATGCTCCTCAGTATTCTACAAGAATGAAAGTAGTGGTGAGTGCAATAAGAAGTCTAAGTGGACAATTGGAAGAAGAAATAGCTATCAACAAATACTTAAGAACTCTACTCCCTATCTATGCTATAAGAGTTTCAGCCATCCAAGAGTTGAGGTGTGTACAAGGGAACACACTAACCTTTGAAGGAATGGTGGGAAGACTTATTGCATTTGAGCTACCCAATTTTGACAACTACAAACCTAAGAACCTTGAATCTAATTTCAAGGCCAAGATGACAATAAAATATACTAAGTAGGACACATCAAACTAGAAAAGAAGAAAAGGAAAACATGCATCCAATGATAGTAGCACAGATGAGGAATATGTGGAACAAGTAGAAGCACTACTGGCTAGGATATTCCATAGACGTAAAAAAAATTCAAAGGTAAGATCCCAATCATATGTTTCAATTGCAATGAATTAGGTCATATAGCTACAATATGTCCATAGAAGAAGAACTATAAAGAAGGAAACAAGTATAGGAACAAAAGAGAAGATGACAGGAAAGATTACAAGGAGAAAGGCAAGAGATGCTACATTGTTGAAGAAGATTCTAATGAGAATGATAATGAAGTAGTCTATGTAGTCATGAAGAATGAATCAGACAAAGATGAAGATGAAGCAATAGCATTGGTTACAAGTGGATCATAGACAGTGGATGCTCACATCACATGACAGGAGATAAAAGTAAGTTCTTTACCTTTACTTAATATGATGGAAATAGTGTTAGATTTGGTAATGATGCCTGATGTCAAATCAAAGGAAAGGCTCCATAAAACTTATAGAGAAAATTTTATGTGATAGTGGATACTATGTTGAAGGATTGAACTACAACTTGTTGAGTGTATCATAGTTAGTCAATGTAGGTTACAAAGTTGAATTTGGAAACAAAAATGCTAAGATCTATGACATTGATGGAATTTTGATAGAAAAAGGTGAAAAAACTAGGAGTAATCTATTTTACCTAGATATGGAAGATGCAACATGTCTTGTTGTTAGACTTGATGATGTGTGGGTGTGGCACAAAAGGCCATGTCATGTTAACTTTGATATTCTAATTAGCATCAACAAGAAAAATAAAGTCAGAGGGTTGCCCAAGTTGAAGAAACCTAAAAACATAATGTGAAAACAATGTCAACTAGGAAAGATGACTAAGTCTAGATTCAAAAGAAAAACATACACTTCTAAAGAAGTACTAGATTTAGTCCATACAAACTTATGTGGCCCAATAGAAGTGCAAAGCTACCTAGGAGACATATATATAATGTTATTTGTAGATGATTAGTCTAAGATGATAACTGCTATGTTTTTAAAGAATATATCTAATGCATTACAAATGTTCAAGTGGTATTTGGCTAGAGTTGAGAAGGAAATAGGAAAGAACCTAAAATGCCTAAGGTGAGACAGAGGAGGTGAGTTCACATCAAGAGAGTTTGAAATATTTTGCACTGGCAAAGGTATTAAAAAGAAAACATCAACACCAAGAACTCCACCATAGATTGGTATTGCTGAAAGGAGGAATAGGTTAGTGATTGACGGTGCTAGAACCTTGATGATGGAGAAAAATATTGCACTAAAGTACTAGAGAGAAGTTGTAAGTACTACAGTGTACACACTAAATAGAGTTCAAGTTAAGAAAAATACAAATGTAACATCTTTTGAATTATGGTATGGTCATTCACCTATTGTTAAATATTTCAAAGTATTTGGTTGTAAATTCTATATTCTAGAAGATACTAAAAATGGCAAGTTTGATGCAAAAAGTGGGATACTCCACTAGAAGTAAGGCATATAAGTGTTTGAATGTTAACACTAACAAAGTTGTGGAAAGTGAAAATGTAAATTTTGATGAGCATGCAGAAGTTCAAGTTGATGAGTCAAAGCAAACAAAGGATTATAGAACCTTTGTATTATTCTATGAAGGAAGGAATGACAATTGAAGACAATGTTGTGAATCAAGTTAGGAATCAGCAAAAAACTTCAGTTTCTACCAAGTCACAACTAGTGAATGCTAAGCTGCATTCAAAAGCCATGCTGTATAATGTAGAAAATGCAAATTCTGATTCTAAAAATAGTATGCAAGAAAGGAATGATGAAATGCTAGATGAAGAAGAATGAAATGACTTTGAAGTTGATGGATCAAACATGGAAAGAAGGACTAAACCCATATTAGCCAAGTATGTGAGAAAACATCACCCTGCAAATAAAATCATTGGTGACAAGGATGCCAAACCAATGACAAGGAATAGGCTTAGAAGTGAATCATGTTTTCTAAGCAAGGTTGAACCCAAAATAGTGAAAGATGATGATTGGTATAAAGCCATGGAAGAAGAGATAGATCAGATTGAGAAAAAACAAAACATGGTCTCTAGTTCCCAGACCAGCTGATAAGAATGTGATTTTGACAAAATGGGTGTTTAGAAAAAAAACTTGATGAGAATGGTGAGATAACAAGAAACAAATTCATACTAGTTTGCAAAGGCTATGCACAAGAAGAAGGACTAGATTATGGAGAGACATTTTCCCTTGTTGCAAGAATGGAAGGAGTAAGAACATTACTTGCATATGCTATATATAAAGGTTTCAAAGTGTACCAGATGGATGTGAAGTCTGCTTTTCTAAAAGGTATACTAGAAGATGAAGTTTATATAGAACAAACAGAGGGATTTGTTGATGAGAAGAACAAGGACATGGTCTACAAGCTACACAAAGCACTTTATGGATTGAAGCAAGCACCTAGAGCATGGTATGAGAAGTTGCACAAATACGTTATGAAGATAGGATTTGAAAGAATAGATGACAACATCAACTTGTACATCAAAGCTGAGGAAGATAAATACATTTTGATATTAGAAATCTTTGTTGATGATATAATATTTGGAAGAAAAGATGTTTTACTCAAAGATTTTGCTGATCAAATGAAGCGTGAATTTGAGATGTCAATGTTTGGAGAAATCAAATTCTTTTTTGGATTGCAAGTACATTAGTTGAAGCATGGCTTATTTGTGACCCAATCCAAATACATCAAGGAAGTACTCAAAACATTTGGGCTATAAGACTCAAAACTAGTCAACACACCAATGGTAATAGGCCATAAACTATCCAAGAATGATGAATCTGCTTAAGTAAATTAGACATTGTATAGATCAATGGTTGGAAAGTTGCAATGTGTTGTACATAGTAAACTAGAAATTGAATTAGTTTTTGGAATAGTAGCAATATTTTCTACCAATCCTAGAGAAAATCATTTAATGGCAGTAAAGAGAATATTAAGATACCTAAAAGGACTTGATGACTTTGGTTTATTCCACAAGAGAAACGAGAAGTTTGAATTCAAAGCCTACACTAATGCAGATTGGGGAGGTAATATTGATTGTAGAAAAAGCACCAGTGGAGGAGTGTTTTTCTTAGGAAAGAGGTTGATTACATGGACAAGAAAAAGAAAAGTTGTACCTCACAGTCCACTACTAAAGCTGAATATGTGGTAGCTACTATAAACTGCACCAATATTGTATGGATCAAACATTTGCTGCAAGGTATGACAGAAGAGGTAATTGAGCCTGTGATACTTTATTGTGATAATACAAGTGTTATCAATATATCAAAGAATCCAGTAATGCATGCTAAAACTAAGTATATTGCAATCAAGTGTCACTATGTAAGAGAGCTAGTGGAAGACAAACACATGAAGATAGAATATGTTAGCTCAAAGGAACATATTGCTGATATCTTCATAAAGGCACTACCAAAAGATGCTTTTGAGTATGTTAGAGGTAAGTTAAGGGTGACATCCCTAGCTAAGGCTACTTGAACAAAAAAGCAAGTATGTAATGCATCAAATAAGCTAAATGTTGAAAATTTTATACATCGATACAGAGGATGTTTTCTTTGGGATTCATGCCCAATGTAGTAGAAGTGCTAAAATTTCAAATTAGTCATAAGCAAGGTGATAGAGGGAGACATTGAATAAACCTATAAAAGCTACACTTTCATGTTAAAGATGCTAATATATCTTGGCATTTTTGTCAAAGAGGGAGAAGTAGACAATTGATCAACAACTGTCGAAGATAAAGAATTAGAAAAGAGGGAGAAGATATTTAAAACTAGTCAAAGAAGATAGAAGGAGAAGTTGTAAAATGTTGATCAAAATAGTAGAAGTTGAGCAATACTAAGGGAGAAAGACAAAGAACAAGGGTACATCAGCAAAGAGGGAGAATTTGAAATGAAGCAATTAGAATAGTGGAAGGAGATGTGATGTTACATTTTACTTTTTGGCATTTGACTTACTATTCTAATCTAGGTAGAATTTGGTTGAATATTTTAGTTTGATGGTTGATTAGTTTGGTTTGCCATCAATGCCAAAGAGGAAGATTGTTGGAAATCTAATTGAAAAGCTTATTGTTGTTGAAGATCAAAGAGGGAGATTATTGTAAAAGAATGTTTTCAATCATTGTTTTTTCATTTATGTCAAACCTACTATTTGTAGGGATGATATTTGATTATAAGATCCAAGTACAATCACTTAGTTGATTGATGAAGAGGATTTGATCAACAAGATGTAACAAGAGCACCTAAGGGAAAGGTTGAGTTATGATGTTGTAATGAAGTGCAAGGATTAGTTAAGAGAATGGTTAAGTAATGTATTGATGACATAGTCAAGGATACAGAGGTTGGTCACACTTAGAAATATTAGAGGAAGAAGTTGTAACAAGGTTGACTGCAAAGCTTAAACTAAGATCAGAAGTGGGTGGCAAGCAAGCTAGTAGATGCCGAGTAATATATAATTCTAGTGTGTTTCGAGTGATCTTCATGTGCCAAGTGAAGATTAGATACGAAGCATAAAAAAAAATTTAGTTAGTGCCGAGTGATCCTCGGGTGCCGAGCATCAAGAAAAATATAGTTGATGCCGAGTAACACAGTATGTGTCAAGCACCAGTATTTCAATAGTGTTGAGCTGCTGCATTATTTCAAAAGATGAAGATTCACCAAATATAAGCTAACATAGTGGTTACATTGAATTTCGCAAACAAGTTGGAAGATAAGAATGATGAGTTGTTGGCACAGAATCTTATGTAAATCATTTTTGGGCAAATTCTAAAGGATAATTAAAAAATTTTCTAGAGGAAAAAAAAAAGGGATTAGATGCAATGAATCCTACCTAATCCATGCAAATTGAAATTTAAAAAATGGAAGAATTAAGAAGGAAAAGGTACTCCAAGACTTCTATTTAAGAAGTCATAGACCAAGAAGCAAAGAGCTGCTGATATTGTTGCTACTGAAGAGACAACTATGTGAAGTGGTTAGAAGGGAGTTAGGGAGGAGACATCTAGGAGAAGTAAGAGCACACAAAATCTATTTCTACAAATGGTCATGAAGAGATGATTGCACTAGTACATTGCGTGTGGAGACTCAAGGAGACAGAGCTTCAAAGAAGGGCAAGCTATCAAGAGTTGTAGAGATTGAAGGCCAGGCAAGGGTACAAGCTGAGAAGTGATCTAAGATATGTAAGAAAAGTTGTATTTTATAGTCAAGTCAAGATTTTCTAATACTCTCTAGCAATTGTATTAGATCTAAAATTCCTATGGACTTAGGTTGGCATAACAGCCATTTGTAAATCCTTTAACAAGGTGGCATTCCAAGTGAATGTTCTAAAGTCCTCTAACCAAGCCCACTTCTAATAAGATGGTTAAATCCTCTAACAAGGTCACATTTAATAGTGTGTTGTAAGCCTTTAACAAGGTATGCCTTTCACATGGCATCACTTCAGAAGAGTGAGAATTGAGTAGCATGTTAGTGGTAGTTTTTCTCAAATTGGGTTTCCATGTAAATCACTATGTCATGTGTTGATTTATTATGTGTTAATCCTTGCATGTTGATTTACAATAACTTATTGATTAGAAATGTGAAAGCTTGGAAGAATGAATGGTTGAATGGGTTCACTACACTTAGTGAAAAGTTTGAAAAGGACATTTGGACCTTGAATAACTGATCCCCCCCCCCCCAAGTTATTCTAAAGCAATTGTAACAAGTACTCCATGGGAAAATATTTGTTTGGTCAAGTTTGGCCCATTAACTCTTTCATGTAATGGTTAGGTTCTTTCCCTTATCATTCTGAGATATTTTATGCACAATGTGGGTCCAATTTGATTACCATCTTGATTTTCTTTAAATTTGAGAAATTGTCTTCATGGGTTGGAAACCCACCAAGGTGAAGACAGTTTGTGTTTTTCTACCAAGACTTCCTTTTTAATTTACCTTTAGACCATTGTCCTTTTGGGTCTAAAACTATCTAACTGAGGTGAAAAAAAATTGTAGGAGAAGATTATTTTAAGTTTTCTGTCAGAGATGATTATGAGGCCCATCAAGAATCCCAACATTCTCTAAAGTCATAATGGCAAAGTAAGCATCGATTCACCATAGGATATCTTGTTATTTTTGTGTCTTTGATCCATGTGTGTTATTTGGTGTCTTTTGTAGAAAACCAATTTCATGGGTTTGAAATCTAACAAGGAGAAGTTGATTTCCAAATTTTTGCTAGCATCTATTTTTATTGAAAAAGAAATAGACGGGAAGTGAATGTAACTTGCCATTGATCATTGCATGAAAAGCATGAATCTCCATCAAGACAGGCATTAACCTACTCATAAGATCACGTCGAAAAAATGAAAAACCACTCGGCTATGAAGTGAGGAGAAGGGGGAAAGGATAAATTTGATGTAGGCTTAAACTAAAATGGATTAGACCTAGACTCAAACACAACTAAAAACTTACTCCTCTCATTATAAATGGGAATTCACTTTTTCTAATCTATTAGAGGATAAAAAGTGGGGCAACATAGTTGATCCCTTTTTATCCTCAAGTTTCAAGGAAATGAATTGATTATTTGCTAATTAGATTCATTCATGACAACAATCTTATTCTTCATATCTATACTAGAAAGGTATCACACATTCAATTGGGATATTTTTAGCCATTATGAGCACAATTGGAATATGGTATTTTATTTAGTGGCTGAGTTCATTCCAGTGTTTGTTGAAACTTACTATCATTTTTTATTTTATTTCAAACCATCTTATAGAATATGCATGCCACTAGTGAAAAGGTATTTAGCTAATTTGTGAAGGATATAGATTTTCATTGACAAACATATTTGTTAGTTTTCTTCCATGTACACTAAACACCAATAAAGTAATAGGCTAACAAATAGACATGCTCACATCCATCCAAATGATCTTCTTTTTGGGTATCCTAAAATAATGGTTTGACATCAAAATACCCAAGCTTCATCATATGATTTTACTCTAAAGAATTATAATAAGTGTCTATTCACATGTTTGTAGGCCCTAAGGATAATTATATATTTGATCTTAGAAATCCTATAAAGTATGGCTTAGACCTTTTATCTTAGGCCTTCTTAGCTTTAAATCAAGCTTATACTTTCCACACAAGACATATTCTTGTTTTACCCATTTAACCCATTTTCTATCAGCTATGATACCCTGGTTATTAGATCATAGTGAATGTAAAAATCTGATCTTCTCTATAAGATGGTGTTTTCCATCCAAGTGATTCCAATGTCATATTACCTATCACAAAACTTTCCTAGATTCTATCCAGTTATCCCATAATATCCTCTATGTTGTCTAGTTCTTGTTTCAGCCATGCAGTCTCTTTCTAAAGCTCCTCCTTCTCCTTCAAGTATATTTCCACATACTCTCTCTCATTCCTAAATTCTACTTGAAATTCTAAAGATATGCCTCTAACATATCTAAAATAAACTTCACATTGTGTTGTAACTCTAGCATAGGTGTTTGATCCTCGATAGATTTTATTTCAGCATTTTAGCATTCAAGTTTTCAAGTTTCCTCATTATTATATGTTTGGTTTATCAATGATTTCCTCTAGTTCAATTATGGTGCATGTCAACTAGCTACTCCAATGCTGAAATCACCCATCTATAATCAAATTGTGCAAGAACTTGTTGTTTTATAGAATCTAGATGGATACATACATTTCCAAAGAAATAAGCCTAATGATCATCATGTGTGCATCCAACTTTAGGGAAAAATTGGATGTCATGTTCTTGTGCATATGTTTCAATCACTTCCTTCAAATTCAACTAAGGTGTGCCTATGGAATTAGTTAGGTGAATTGCACTGCCCATGGAAGCTGATACTTGTTGTTGAGTATATGTTGCTACTGCTTCTTGCTACTAAAGTGCCTCAAATTGGCATTGCACTATCACCCTAAAATATGTTACATTCTCTCTAACTTCAAGTTGTTCCAAACTCATACCCTTTATAGCTTGATTAATAATTTCACGGGCTACATTTAGCTCACTTCTTATCCTATCATTAGTAAGAAGCTTAAGGAAAAATAGTCCATTCCACCTTAAAAACCACTACATTACTTCATTAAAATAAGTACTTGAACAAAACCAACGATACAAAACCTACTACTACATTAGAAAAAATGTTGCCTCGAATAGTGCTAACATATGATAAAGTGCAATAGAAGATTCCCGAGCCATAACCTAGATAAATTGGTTTAGTTGTTGATTACCTAGATTGGACAATAAAATGAACAATTAGCTGTTTCTAGCTAGCAAGATCCAATATAGTTTTCCAAATTGATAAAATTGCATATGGGGAAGTATCCCTTGCATGCCATGCATGAAACACATTCCCAAAGTTATAATTGAATGGTTGGATTTAAAGGCTCCATGCATTAGATATAGAGGATTTGAAGTAGATATATATGTTTGATAAATGTGGTACAAACCTGTTAGATTGTATGAATAAAATGCAATGATAACATATCAAAATATATTAAACTATTCTCTAGTAATAATTCTACTAGCCTTCACAAGTGCAACAAATTTTTTTGACAACTAGCCATCACTTGCATAGCAAGGGTGTCACAATTATGATGGCTAGTCCCAACAACTCAATGTTGCATCCACAATGAAGTTGTTGCAAGGGTATCCCAATTATGATAGAAATCGGGAAACCCTTTTCCCTTCCATCTTCTAGGTTATGACAATTTTATCCATCTAATTTATGATGGATGTCCTTACCATCAAGAGTTGTACCAATAAACATTCGACACTTTTCTAATGGGAGTCAATTCATTTTTTTGTCACTTGAGCGATGGGTGGGCATCACAAGTGTGATGGCTTGCCATCACGATTCAAGTCTAATTGTAGCAGTGTAGCATTATTGTTATACTTTAATGTTTTGATTGTGGCTAATATGATGGTTAGATATAGTCTTTAAACCATGATTAGTCTTATATAAGGGTTTGGATTTTTGTTAGGTCCAATTTTAAGGTTAGACTTCATATTTGGGTTAAAGTTAGGATTATCATTATGATATAAGATTATGATAATTTGGTATAGTTTTTCTTAGGATTAGGTTTTAAATAAGACACACACACACACACACACACACACACACACACACACACACATTATTAGGGCCATGTTTAAGGTTAGAGTTATAATTTGGGTAAAAGTTCGGATATAAGATTAGGATTATTTGGTATGGTTTTTCTTAGGATTAGGTTTTAAATAAGATATATATGTACATATAAATACACACACACACACACACACACATGTATGTATGTATGTATGTGTGTATGTATGTATGTAATACCATTTTAAGTAGTTGTTTTAAAAGGAGGACACCATGGGAAGCTAGCTAAAATATGTTGAGCCAAGAAACACTAAAGAGATGGGGCTAAAAAATGAAAATTTGGGATTTTTTTTCAAGGAGGGATTACATCTGTATATCCACAAATGAAAGGCCAAAACACTATTCTCTCCACTAAGTTTTCTAATTCTTGGAATAAATATTTGGGGGAGATTAGCAATATCAAATTTGTGGTGATATCAAAACTGATTGGTGAAGCACCAAGCCTAGATTGTGTTGGTGTTAAGGTGGAAAGGAAAGGTACAAAAAATAGTAAATTTAGGCATAAACTCTTTGAAGGACTCGAAGAACCTGTTCACGTGACTTCTGGAAATGGGTATGATAGGATCTCTCTCCCTAGCCCTTTTGGTACTATTTCTTACTAGTTGATCAAGTATATAACTCTTGAAGTTCATTACATGGCCTATCATGGCTATGATTTTCCACTAGTAATATTCTTAGACATGAGAACAAAGTTGACATTCCATTCTTCCTATTTTGATCATTGGTGACTTAAATTATCCTTGGAGAAAGCCCTTCTATTCACCAAGGGCTTAGTTTTGTCATTTATGACCATGTTTGTGCTCACCACCTAGGTTTTGCTAGACGACTCCCATACAAAGATCACTTGAGAACCCATAAAGCTCCTAATTCCTTAGTGGTTATCAAAGAAATCTATGTTGATACATTCCAAATGGAGGCACCTCAAATCTTGAATAACCTCATCCCTCTAAAACTAAGAAAAATAATATATCTTTGGAACAATCTCTTTTGATTGAGGCCCCCAAGCAATGCACAAATACTTTTGCAAAATCCTTGACACTACTGATACTCCTAAAAAGGGGATGAAAGATACTATTGATATCGATAAAAATGAAGAGGAGGGAAATTTTTCTAATGACAAGGACAAGAGAGCTATGGAAATCAAAAGGAAAAAGTGGATCTTTAGTTCTAGGGAGGGAAGATCCACGAGGTTGCAAAATAAATTAGGAAAGAGTTATAAGGAAGAAAATAAGAAGGAATCACACAATTTGCAAATGGAGGATAACACAAATGATACAAAAGTGGAGGAAACAATGGAGAATTTTGGATTTTGTTCCATTAATGAAGCTGACTTTTATGTAGAAGTGGAAGAAACTAGTGATGAAACCCACTTTCCTCAAGATACAAAAGTGGTGGTAGACTTAGGGGTTATAGGAGGTGAAGGGATTAAGATTAGTGACAAAACTAAGGTTGGGGAGATGATGAACTCCTTTTCCAATATCAAAAGGAATTTGGAAGACTTCAACGAGTGTGATAATAAATTTGATAAAATAAATGAGAAGACTGAAGAGCTTAATAAATAGTTCAAAACTATGGTTGGGAAATCATATGGCAATGCCTTTTGGCTAACTTTTAGCTTTGGTTTTTTCTTTGTCTTGGGTCAACCACCATTTTGACCGCATTTTAACATCAAAAACATAATTTCTCATTTTTTATTTTCTAGAATTTAATTTTTGAATATTTAAAATAAATTATTTTTAATCTTTCTACATTAAATTTTTTAATTACATTTCTATATATACTAAAAATTAAATAGCATTTGTGTATTGGTGTGATTTTTTTGGTCAATTTAAAAGATTATATTTTAATGTTTGGAATTTTAAAATATTAGTTATTATAATTCTTCAAAATTTGGTAATCTAAGCTCCTTTGATAATTAAAGACTTTTAAACTTTTTCATTGTCAAAAATCTTTTTCTATTTTATTATTTGAAAATAAGAAATATAACTTATATATCATGGATTCAAGCAAGATTTTTTTTTGAAAAATATTTATTCTAAAAATAGAAAATATAACTTGTGTATAATAAATTCCAGCAAGAAAATAGTTTTTATATCATATTGAATTAAAAATCTACCAAGAGTTAATATGTATTTGTACTTCTATAATGATTTCAAGAAAAGAAAAGAAAAATTTGAACATATTGAAATCTAATAGCTACGGGGAAAATCCAAATTTCTTCTATGCAAAATCTCAGCGAACGCTTGTAAGGATATTTGTTTACATCTTATGTCAAAAGCAATGGAGACAATAAAAAGTTAAAAGCAAGATAATCATTATTTAGAATTTTGATTAGGAAAGGGCAACTCAAATGATATATATAGATATACGTTCGGCCATCCTTTGCATAAATTGATTTTGAGGTTAAAACTACGCAAAAAATAATAATAGCTTAAAATTGAAGCGTTCCTGATTGCTAATAATTGTGAAAGATGCAAAACTATTAATAGAGAAAAGGAGGATTGATGTACAGATCCACTATGTATTCAAAGATGCAATATATTTCACATAGTCATTCGGTTCTTCACATAGTTTATTGCAAGCTTGTTGAAAGCTAAAATATAATTTACATAATAATTATTGGTTTCTTCCAACTCATTACTTGTGTTTTTAAATTTTACACATAATTATATTTTCACATTAACTTTTAGAATTAAGATGAAATTATAATCACATTAATGTTCTACACCCCTTTTGGCATATAGTCATTGCTCTTATATGTGTAACTTACATTCGATACAATTAATGTTTTTTAATTTCAAGTTCACCAATTCAACTATGAAAGCACTTGTAAGTACTTGTCCATAAGCTAAGTACTATTATAACACTTTATTTTTTGTTTCATTGAATTAATCATTTTAAAAATTTCTTATAATAAATTGTGCATAGCATATGCAAGAGTTTTAGCTTTACAATTTGTAGAAAAATATTTTTCTAAGATTTGATTGGGTGAATTCATTTGCTTGGCGATTTGATGAATTGTAAAACTAATATTTTTAAGAGTTGTTTTTATTAAGGTGAATGATTAATATTTAATATATATATTTTTAATGTAAGTACATTGGCTTAGATTTTAATATTATAATATGTATTGTTTATAACATAATTAGTGTCATTCAATAAACTTTAAATTTAAATTAATATCATTATAGAAAATACTAACTACATAACATTTCTAATAATTTTCCCAAAAAAAAAAAAATTCTAATAATTAAAATATTTATATATTATAAGAAATTTATTAAATTAAAACTACATTTATATATTAAGCCACTATATGGCAGTTGTTTGCAAAATCTCACATTAGCAATACAATTAGGTGAAAACTTCGAGAAGAGAGACTTATTTTAATCCTCTATATCACTATGGTCGTTGGTGTTTCATTCATTCCATGTTATCATGGAAGGGATCTATTGCTCTAGTATAATGAATTGATTGAATCTTCAACTTCAATTTTGAAATGCTTGTGGATTTGAAACAGTTCATAAATCTTTATTATCAGCATGGAGATCATTTCTCACTTCCTACTACTATACAATAGGCCTGAACCAAAAAGGATTGGAAACTATAATAGATAAAATAAATCATATTTAAGATGTTAAAAACATTTTGGGGGTCAATAGAAACATCAATTCATTGCTTCTCCAAAAGTAGCCACATAAACATTTTCAATTCCACTCCGGATAAGGAACACAATGCTTAATTACTATGATAAAACAATGTTGTACATAATGTCAATTTCATGTGCGTTAAGTTTGTCACCAATATCTTGTATTTAATTCCAGTAAAAAGAAGAATCCAAAGATTAAAAATAAAAAGTAAATCAACTACGTTAATCCTTCATTCCTCTTCGCTTGTGCCTATCCTATTGGAATATTAAATGTGTTTGGTTTGTCCTTCGAACCTTTTGTCCATCTACCTGTTAGAAGTTCAGTTCTTGAAGTCTTCTCTGGAACTTCAGCTCCAACAATCAAGAGATTTAATGTGGTAGATAAGTTTGAATTTGAAAATGAGAGGGAAGTTTTTGTGTGGATAGAAAGAGACAAAAGGGCAGAATGTTCTTTAATTCCATAGTAGAGACATTCTAAGAGATTCAAAAGAGTTCAATAAAGTAGTAGCACTAGAAGGTTTTATCAAAGCACAACTTAATAGGTGAATGATTTCTTTGAGTTTTGTGAAAGTATAACTTTGTCCTATATGAGAAGTGATTTCTCCAAGCTTATTGTATCTAACCATAGGTTTCTTGAAGTCTTTTAGTATTAGATATTTTGTTCTTTTGGATTTGTAGTTCATTCTACATATTTGCATTAGTTTGAATTGGTTAATAGAAAAAAAGCAAGAAAAAAAACTGCATCCATCTCCAATGTATCATGTTTAATCCTGTCTCCATTTATCTATTGCGCTATGCATTTAGGTATTTGACCAAACTGAGAAAAAAATCTTGCAAACATTATTTTTTCTCCTTGTGTGATTTAACACCCTTCCCTTGCCAAGTGCATTTTCTAATCTTCTCTTTATGATGAGTAACTCAACCCTTATTGACCGACTTATTGGGCCTTACCTCTACTTGGAATCCTTGTGATGACCAATTGATTTGGTCTCTCCCTTATTGAGCTAATATTTGATGATTGAGTAGGGTAGTCCCCTATGTTGCTGAGCAAATCAACAAACTCTTTCATTTATTGAATTTTTGACATGGTATCAGAGCCATCTCAACCCACATCCTTAAGACTTTGGGTATGTTTTTCTTAGTGTTGAAGTTTCTTGTATAGGAGAAATGGTTGGAAATGAAGGAAAGACTTGGTAGCAGCCAACATCCTTTAATGGAAAAAATTATGACACTTGGGCAAAGAAGATGAGAACCATTATGGCTGAAAATGAATTGTGGGAGTTCTTGGTTAATGGTTTGAATGATGTAACCGACCCATCACAATATGCTACCCTCACCAAAAATCAAAAGACATAGGTGAAGGAACCATGAAGGAAGAATGCAAAAGTGTTAAGCTTGATTAAGGCAGGCATGACAAAGGAATTTTTTTCAAGGAGAGTAGTAGCTAATTATTCAAAGTAAGCATGGGATATCCTTGAGATGAATTTCAAAGGGATTGATAAAGTCACAATAATAAAGCTACAAATGATTTGAAGGGAGTTTTAGAATGTTCAAATGAATGATAATGAGTCTATTGCAAACTTTAGCTCAAGGAACTTTAGTTTGATAAACAAGATGAACTCAAATGGATAAGATTATGAAGAGCAAAGAATAATGCAAAAGATATTGATAAGTTTACCTCCAAAGTATGATAATCTTTCGATGACCATTGAAGAGGCAAAGGACCTGACCACTTTGATAATGGATGAGTTGATAGGTACTGTTCAAGCCCATGAGCATCAAATTATAAATAGATTAGCAACATCTTCCCAAGATAAATCTTTTAATGATATGTCCAATGTAAGATTATCATTGTGGGAAAAGTACCTATTATGGTCTGCATTGAGCAAGGTGAGAAAAGATAGATTCAAATTTTTTCTTTTGCCTTGGGCGTAAAGAACAATTTGATAAGTGTTGAATAGCTCATTCAAAATGGTTCTAAGTTGCTGATGGAAAATAATAAGTGTGGCATTCATGGGAAAGATGGGAGTGAGAAGATTCTTGCATCAGTCCAAATGACAAGGAATCATATGTTCCCTTTGAGGATAGAAACATGTTTCTCTTCTCAAATTGTTGCTACAGCTTCCAAGTATGCATGGACAACAATACATTAGCAATCAACTATA
The DNA here is from genome assembly GCA_028749045.1 of Cupressus sempervirens. NCBI lineage: Eukaryota > Viridiplantae > Streptophyta > Pinopsida > Cupressales > Cupressaceae > Cupressus > Cupressus sempervirens. The sequence goes on from CM053787.1 coordinate 895,242,724, forward strand.
AAGAGCATGATTGAAGACCTGTACAAGCTATGACATCTTAGGTATGAACATATTAGTAATGATGGTTTGAATTTATTGTCCAAAAAAAGAGTGGTAGATGGTTTTCCTAATATTGTAGAGTCATGTGACAAGTCTGAGGCTTATATTTTGGTTAAGAAACATAGGCTTCCCTTTAATTATGGTGATTCTAGAAGGGCAAGGGAACCATTAGATTTGGTGCATAGTAATTTAGTTGGCACAAGGAAAACCACTTATATTGGGGGAAGTACATATTTTATGGCATTCGTAGATAATTTTACTAGTAGGATATGAGTTTTTTTTCAAACATAAATCTGATGCATTTGGTAATTTTGTAGATTTTAATGCCCAAATTAAAAAGGAATGTGGACAATATGGAAAAGTCCTAAGGTCAGATAGAGGGGGGAGGGGCTATACCTCTAATTCTTTTACAAATTTTGCAAGAAAAATGATATGAACAAGGACCTTACAACTAAGTATACTTTGTAGCAAAATGGAGTGGCTTAGAGGAAGAATATGACCATTGTTGAGATAGCAAGGAGCATAATGAAAGGAAAAGGACTCTCAACTAAATATTATAGAGAGGCTATAGAAATAACACTATGTTTGATAAACATTTGTCCAAAATTAATAGTCTATGAGAAGATTCCTCTTAAACCATGGGCAAGGCAATGATGGATGGTTGAGTGCTTGAGGGTGTTCAGGTATGTAGCTTATGTACCCATGCCAAAGGAGAAAAAGAAAAAGTTTGATGACAAGGGTGTGAAGTGCATCTTCACTAGCTATAGTTTAGTATCAAAGGCATATATATTGTATGACACTATCACCAAGAATATCATCATTTCAAGAGACCTAGAGTTGATTTAAAACCAATCATGGGATGGCTTGATGGATAAATTAGTAAGGACTTCAAATACAGTGTCAATAATTGATAAAGAAATTGAAATTGGTAATCAACATGATGATGTAAAAACTAATATATACAACTCCAAATAGTTCTAGATTGATCTTGACAAAAATAGGTAGAAGGTTAAGCACCCACAAAAACTAAGATGTTTGGCACCAAGTAGTTCTAGAAAGCATGGATTGGTGTAGAAGAGTTACCAAATAGTAGTAATAGTAGCAGTAAAATTTATGACCCTAATATTGCCCCCCTATTACCAAGAAAGACCAAGGGTCTAAGGGAGATCAACCAAGCTGAAAGTTATGATGAAGAGTTTGAAAAAAGTGTTAACTTTACATTATTTTTTCGTAGTGATCCAATTCATTTTGAGGAAGCTATGAAAGAAAATAAATGATGTAAGTACATGGATGAAGAAATAGATGTAATAAAGAGAAACGAGACATGGAAGCTAATTGATTTTCCTCCCAAGAAACAAGTTATTGGAGTTAAATGGGTATATAAGACCAAGTGCAATGCTAATGGAAAAATAGATAGGCATAAGGCAAGATTGGTAGTCAAGGGGTACAAACAACAATAGGGTAGAGATTATGATGAGACTTATGCTAAAGTTATGGGAATAAAAATCATGCATGTTGTCAAGGCAATTGCATCCCAACACAAATGGAAGGTAATTCAAATGGATATGAAGTCCACCTTCTTGAATGGAGTGTTGAAATAAGAGTTGTATGTGAAGAAACCACATGGCTATGAAGTTATTGATGAAGAACAGGAGGTGTATAGGCTGAAAAGAGCTCTTGATGGGTTGAAATAAGCTCCAAGAGAATGGTATAGTAGGAATGACTCATATTTAATGACAAATAGATTTGAAAAAAGAGATAGTGAGCCCACTTTCTACATCAAGGTATCTAATAGTAATGTTTTAATTGTTGTCTCATATGTAGATGATTTAATTTTTAATTGAAATTATAGTTTTCTTATTGAAAATTTCAAAGAGGCCATGAAGAGTGAGTTTGAGATGATAGACTTGGGTCTCTTGAATTACTTTCTAAGTAGAGAAGGAAAAAAATGCATGATAACATCTTTATCTCTCAAGGAAAATATGTATATTAGATCTTGGAGAGAATTTAAAATGTAAAATAGCAAGATAGCCACAAAACCAACAACCATAGGTTTGAATTTGGGGAAGGAAGATTCAAGTAGCAATGTGAATCCAACATTATATAAAAGTATGGTTGGAATCTTAATATATTTAACAAATAATCCTAATATAATAGATATATAGTAAGTCTAATTTCCAAATTTATGGAAATCCCAAAGGATTCTCATTGGCAAGCATAGACAAGGATCCAGAGGTATGTGAATGGAACCAAAGGATTTAGTATTTTGTATACTACTAAAAATGAGTTTGGGTTGGTCGGGTACATAGATAGTGATTGGGCTGGAAGTTTGGATGACCAGAAGAGCACTTTCAATTATGTATTCCATATGGGTTCAGGTGTAATTTCATGGGCATCCGAGAAACAACCAATTACTTCTCAATTTAGAGTAGAGGCAGAATACATAGTAGAAAATGTAGCAACATGTCAAGCTAAATGCTAAGAAAAATCTTCACAAATTTGAAGGAAAAATAGGAGGATGGAACCGCAATCTATTGTGATGACATTTCCTTAATAACCTTAACAAAGAATCTAGTCTTTCATGGAAGAAGCAAGCACATTGAGATAAGGTATCATTTATTTAGAGAGTTGGTTGAGAATGGTGAAATTAAGATGGAGTATTGTATGTGTAAGCAATAGCTAGCATAAATCTTCACTAAGCCATTGGGCATAGAAAGTTTTGTGTTCCTAAGAAGAAGTCTAGGTGTAGGTTATTTGGATCAGCAGTAATCCTTGTTTTGTTAGCTTAGGAGAAAGTTGGATTGTTAGAATATTAAATTTGTTTGGTTTGTCCCTAGAGTCTATCATCCACCTACCTATAGAAATTAAGTTCCCCAAATCTTCTTTAGCACTAAATTTCTAACAACTAAGACATTTAATGTGATAGTTAGGTTTGAATTCAAGAATGAGAAGGAAGGATTTATGTGAACAACAATAGTAAAAACAAGAGAATGTTCTTTCATTCCATGGTGCATAAATTCTAAGTGATTTTGAAGAGTTTAGTAGAGTAGCAACAACAAAAGGTTTTATCAAAGCGCAACAACATGGGTGAATGATTTCTCTAAGCTTTGTGAATGTCAAAGTTTCTCATGCATGAGCTATGATTTCTACATGCTTATTATATGAATCCATATGTCATTTTAATTTTTTTAGTATTAGATATTTTGTTCTTCTAGATTTTTAGTTCATTCTATAGATTTGTATTAGTTTGAATTATTTTATAGAAAGAAATAAAGAAAGAAAACTTGCCCATCTCCAACATATCATGTTTAGCCATGTCTCAATTTATCTATTCTTCTTTGCATTTACTTATTTGTCAAAACAAAGCAGCAAATCTCATAAACATTATTAATGCTTCCCCTTTCCTTGTCAAGTGTTAGTTTTTCTATGTCTTGTCTTTCCAATTTTATTATCTCGGCTTGTGTTTAAGGCAAGTGACTCAGTCCCTATTAATCAAGTGACTCAATTTTGCTCTATTGGGCATCCTTGTGATGACCAAGTGATATAGTCTCTCCCTTGCCAAGCTAATCTTTGATGAGTGAGTAGCTCGGTCCCTTTTATTGTTGAGCAATTCGGTTGCCTCTATTGTTTGTTGAATTTTTGACATACAAACCATATTAACCTTCAAAATATAAAATAGGAGTTAAAAAAATTAAGAATAGAAAAATTATTTTGAAGTGTCCTTGTGGTATGGTATGCTTTCTAGTTTTTGTGTAGATTCTTATGTTCCTTTGTAAGTAATTTTATTCTTTCTGAAGTTATTCTATATATAAAGAATTTGTTATGTAATCTTTCAAAATCTATTGGTACATGAGGTTCTCACACTATATTCTCATTTCTTCAAGAAATAAGAAAAAGTAAGAAAAATTATCCTTCATGTGTAGGTAGGGAGTTGTAACTCAACTTGATAATATCCATAACTAAGATTGTTTACCTTTTCAACTCACTCAACTTACCACTCACTTTTCTCTATACTACTTGCAATTTATTCTACTATTATCTTGATAGAAAATTCCCACATCCCTTTAGTGTGTCAAGATTTACCTCCTTAAGGGACTCTACCATTCTATTTTTTTTGAGAATATAGAAATGCATAAAAAAAAAGCCATCACAACTCTCTTTATTTCTTAATCTTTCCATCTTATAAATCACAACATCAAGATTTATAAAAACCCCTATACCTCTTGTGCTAATACAAAATTTGTATTGACTAATGCTAGAATATTCAATTTTTGGTTTCCCTATGAGCCTTCTACATGCCCACCTACCATGTCTAATGGGTTGTATCTCCAACAAATAAAAAAATTAATATGGGTATGTGAGTTTGAATTTTGAAAATGAGAGTGAGATTGTTTGCAAATAGAAAGAGATAAAAAAAGGGGGTAATTTTTTCATTTCATAAGTTAGATCTAGACATTCTAACAGTCAATCAAGTTCAACAGAATAGAAAAGGTAGAAAGTTATATCTGATCTTATAGGTCCCACATCCTTATGAGTTTGGATAGTGTTTCTAGGTATATGACATTGTTGTATAGGAGACATAGCTAGAGATGTAGGAAGTACTTGGCAGAAATCATCATTCTTTGATGGATAAAATTATTACAATTGAACAAAGAAGTTGAGAACCATTATAGTTGTAAATGACTTGTGGGAGTTTCTAGTAAATGGGTTCAATCATGTAACTAACCATCAAAATAATTTTCTAAAGGAGTCAAGAAGAAGGGATGCAAAATCTTTAATCTTGATTGAGGCAGCTATGACAAAATTTTATTTTCCTAAAATAACTTAGTAGTTAATTATTGAAAGGAAGTGTGGTATATCCTTGAGAAAAATTTCAAAGGGATTGATAAAGTCCATGCAATGAAGCTACAAATGATTAGAAAGTTGTTTGAAAAGTTAAAATGAAGGATAATGAGTCTATTGGATACTTTAACTCAAGGATCTCTAGTTTGATAAACTAGTCGAAATCAAAAGGAGAAGATTATGAGGAGAAAAGAATAGTGAAGAAAATATTAAGGACTACAGCTTCAAAGAATGATAATCTTGTGATGACCATTGAAGAGGAAAAGTGCCCCACTAATTTGACAATGGATTATTTGATGGGTATACTTCAAACCTATGAACACTAGATTAACAGATGAACAACATCTTCCCAAGAGCAAGCTTTTAAAGCTCAATCTAATACAAGAGACAATGGGAGAGGAAGGAATGACTTTGGTAGAGGCTCTAGAGGAAGAGGTCATGGAAAATCTAGGAAAAGGAATGCTAGAGAAGAAATCTCAAGATGAGTAGGAAATGAAAATGAAGAAATTAGCTCTAAAATTACTCTAGAGAAGGTGAGAAGAACTAAAACTCTAACAAGAGTAATGTATAATTTTATTATTACCATAAATTTGGGCATTATGAAAGTAAATGATGGAAAAAAAAAGGTGATCAGTGAAGGTAGAATACAAATGTGGTTGATGTAAATGTGGGTGCAGTAAACATTTCCACAACCTTCATCATGTGCAACAATGGTGAAGAAGGAAGCTCTAGGGTATGGTATTTAGACAATGGTTGCAACAACCACATGAGTGGTAATGAAAATCTATTTTTATCTATTGATTATAATTTCAAATATGAAATTAGAAGGGGAAACAATGGGAACATTCCTACAGTGGGCAAAGGATCTATAATGGTCTACACCAAGGAAGACAAGAAGATAGATTCAAAATGTATATTTTGCCTTGGGCATGAAGTACAATTTGATAAGTTTTGGAAATATCATTCAAAAATGTTTACAAAATGCTAATGGAAAATTACACATGTGTCCTTCATGAGAAGCATGAGAGTGATAATGTTCTAGCAGTAGTCCAAATGATAAGAAACTAAATCTTCCCCTTGAAGATAGAGACTTTTTTCTTTTCTCAAATTTTTGTTGTACCTCCCAAGCATGCATATACAATAGCAAATTAGCAATCAGATTTAAAGAGTGTGATTGAAGATATCTCCAAACTATGGCATCTCAAGTATGGACATCTTGATTTTGCTGGTTTGAATTTATTATTCAAGAAAAAATAATGGTAGATGGTTTTCAAAATATGGTAGAATAATGTGACAAGTTTGAGGCTTGTATTTTGGGTAAGTAATATAGGCTTCCTTTTAATTCTGGTAATTCTAGAAGGGCAAGGACACTATTAGAGTTGTTGCATTCTAATTTTGTTGGTCATATGAAAACATCTTCTATTAGGGGGAGTACTTAGTTTATGAGATTCATAGATGACTTCAATCATAGGACATGGGTGTATTTATTGAAAAGAAAATCTAAGGCATTTGATAAATTTGTTGTATTTAAAGCCTAGGCTGAAAACAAAGTGGGCATTATGTAAAACCCTAAGGTCAAATAGAGGGGGTAAGTATACCTCCAATTCTTTTTGTAAATTATTGGAGGAAAAATGGCATCTCGAAAGAGCTTAAAACTAGTTATAATTCATAGAAAAATGGAGTAGCTAAGAGGAATACTGGAACCATTGTTGAGATGGCAAGGAGCATGACAAAGGAAAAATGACTCCCAACTAGATTTTGGGGAAGAGCTATAGCAATAGCAATATATTTGATAAATAGGTGTCCAACAAAGGTAGTTTGTGGAAAGATACATCTTGAGGCATGGGAAAGACATAGATGGATAGTTGAGAACTTGAGGGTGTCCAAGTGTGTAGCTTATAAAAAATTTGCAAAGAAGAAAAGGAAAAAGTTTGATGATAAGGGTGTGAAGTGCATCTTCACTAGTTATAGTTTAGACTCAAAGACATACTAATACAGATTGTATGAACCTATCACCAAGAAGATAATAATTTCAAGTGATGTAGAGTTCATTGAAAACCAATCATGGGGTGGCTTGGTGGATAAATTAGTAAGAACTTCAAGTCAAGTTTCAATAATTGATAAAGAAATTAAAGTTTTTAATTAGCATGATCACAAAAAAATAAATACAAAAAAATTTGAACAGTTCCAAATTGCTCCTAGCAAAAGTAGGCAGAAGGTTAAGTACCCTCAAATAGTAAGAGATTCAACATTGAGTAGCTCTAGATAGTTTGGATTGGTGTAAAATGAGTACTAAATAGTAGTAGCAATAGTAATCAAATTTAAGACCCCACTCTTGCCTCCCTATTATCAAGAAAGACCAAGAGTCTAAGGGAGATCAACCAAGATGAAAGGTATGATGAAGAGTTTGATGAGAGTGTTAACTTTTCATTATTTTCTAATAGTGATCAAATTCATTTTGAGGAAGTTGTGAAAGGAAATAAATGGTGTAAAGCCATGGATGAGGAAATAGGCACAATAGAGAGAAATGAGATATGGGAGCTAACTATTTTGCTTCCCAAAAATCAAGTTATTGGAATTAAATGGGTGTATAAGAACAAGTACAATATTTATGGAAAAATAGAAATGCATAAGGCATGATTTGTGGTCAAGGGGTACAAACACTAGTATGGTAGAGATTATGATGAGACTTATGCTTAGGTTGCAAGAATGGAAATCATGCATGTTGTCATAGAAATTGCATCCCAACACAAATGGAAGGTGTTTCAAATGGATGTGAAGTCCACCTTCTTGAATAGAGTGTTGAAAGAAGAGGTGTATGTGGAGAAACCACATGGTTATGAAGTTCTCAATGAAGAACACAAGGTGTATAGGCTGAAAAGAGCTCTTTATAGGCTGAAACAAGCTCCATGAGCATGGCATAGTAGGATTGACTCATTTTTTATGAGAAATGGATTTAGAAAAAGAGATGGTGAGCCCACTCTCTATATCAAGGCATTTGATGGTAAAGTTTTTACTATTTACTTTCATATAGATGATTTAATTTTTATTGGAAATGATAATATTCTTATTGATGATTTCAAAAAGACCATGAAGAGTGAGTTTGAGATGATAGACTGGGTCTTTTGAATCACTTTCTAGGAATAGATGAAGAAAAAATACATGATGACATCTTGATCTCTCAAGAAAAATATGCAAATTACATCTTGGAGAGATTTAAAATACAAAATACTAAGATAACCCCAACACCAATAGACATAGGTTTGAAGTTGAACAATGAATATTGCAACAACAATATGAATCCAACATTGTATAAAGGTATAGTTGGAAGCTTAATGTATTTAACAACAACTCAGCTTGATATGATAAATGCAGTAAGTTTAATTTCTAGATTTATGTATAATTTAAAGGATTGCTATTGGCAAGCTGGAATGAGGATCCAGAGGTATGTGAATGGCACCAAAGTATTTAGTATTTTATCTACTATTGAAAATGATTTTGGTTTGGTTGGGTACACAGATAGTGATTGGGTTAGAAGTTTGGATGATTAAAAGAGCACTTCTAGTTATGTATTCCATATGGATTCAAGTGCAATTTCATGGGAATCCAAGAAGAAACAAATTATTTCTCAATGTAGAGTAGAGGTTGTATATATAGTAGCAAATGCAACAACATGTCAAGCTATTTGGCAAAGAAAAGTCTTAGCAGATTTGAAGAAAAAATATAAGGATGGAATCACAATCTTGGAAGAGTAGCTTGGTCCCTTGTGTTGCCGAGCAACTCGGTTGCCTCTATCATCTATTAAATTTTCAACATATCCACCAAATTAACCTTCAAAATATGAATAGATAATTAGAAAAAGTAAGAATAGAAAAATTATTTCTGTGTCCCTATGGTATGACATTCTTTCTAGTTTTAGTGTATATTCTTAAGTTCCTTTGTAAGTCATTTTTTTTTTTTTTTAGGTTATTCTATGTGTAAAGATTTTTTTATGTAATCTTCTAAAATCTATAGGTACATGAGGGACTCACACTATATTTCCCTTTCCTCAAGAAATAAGAGAAAAAAGAAAAATAATCCTTCATGTGTAGGAAGTGAGTTATAACTCAACTTGATAATATCCATAATATGATAGTATCACTAAGATTATTTACCCTTTTAACTCACTTGACTTGTATGGCCACTCACTTGGCTCTATACTACTTGCAATTGATTGTACTATTGTTTTGATGGAAAATTCCTATATCCCTTTAGTCTATTGAGGGTTACCTCCTTAAGGAAGTTGAACATTTTATTTTTTTGAGAATATAAAAATGCATAAATACAATTCTACCACCAACTCTCTTTATTTCTCAATCTTACCATCTCATAAATCATAGTACCAAGATTTATACAAACATTTCTACCTCTTGTGCTGACAAAAACTTTGCATTGACTATTGTTGGAGTATTCAATTTTTTTTAATCTCATGAACCTTCTACATACCCACCTAGAAAATTTGATGGGTTGCATCTCCAACATATAAAGCATTTAATATGGGTATTTGAGTTTGAATTTTGAAGCTAAGAGGGAGATTGTGTGTGGATAGAAAGAGATAAAATGGGGGAATATTTTCATTATATAAGTAAGATCAAGACATTATGAGGCATTTGATAAATTTGTTGAATTTAAAGCCTAGGATGAAAAAGAATGTGGATATTATCTAAAATCCTATGGTTAGATAGAGGGGGAGAGTATAAGTACAATTCTTTTGTAAATTTTTGTATGAAAGCTGGCATTAAGAATGAGCTTACAACTAGTTATACTTCATAGCAAAATGGAGTGCTAAGAGGAAGAATATAACCATAGTTGAGATGGCAAGGAGCATGATGAAATCAAAGGGACTCCAAGAAGATCATCATTTCAAGAGATATGGAGTTTCTTGAAAATTAGTCATGGGATGGCTCGATGGTTGAATCTTCAAGAACTTCAAGTAAAGTATCAACTATTGATGAAGAAGATGAAGTTGGTGATAAGAAAAATAAAGGAGTAGTAAATATTGATAGCTCTAGAAAAAGGAAAAAAGAAAAGAAACCTCAAAAATTCTAAGAATAAACTCCTAGTAGTTTAGGATAGCTTTTTATTGGTACACAAAATAGCAGCAACAAAACTACTAAAAATTCTAATCCCACTTTGACCTCCTTATTGCTAAGAAAGACTAAGAGTCTAAGGGAGGTATATCAAGATGAAACATTTGATTAAGACTATGATGAAACTATAATTATTATTATTATTATTTTGTTATAGTGATCCTATCTATTTTGAATAATCCTTGAAAGAAAAGAAATGATGTAATGTGATGGATGAGGAAATAGATGCTATAGAGAGAAATGAACCATTCAATTTTTAATTATTTTTCCATCCAAGAAACAAGTAATTGGAGGAAAATAGGTCTACAAGACCAAGTTTAATGCTAAAGGAAAAGTAGATAGGCACAAGACAAGATTGGTGGTCAAGGGGTACAAATAGTAGTATGGAAGAGATTATGATGAGACTTATGCCTCAATTGTAAGAATGGAAACCATATGTGCTTTCATAGAAATTTTCACCTAGTACAAATGGATGTGAACTCCACCTTCTTAAATGGAGTGTTGAAAGAAAATGTGTATGTGGAGTAGCCACATGGTTTTGAAGTTTTTGGTGAGGAACACAAGGTGTATAGGTTGAATATATCTCTTTATGAGCTAAAGAATGTTCCATGACCATGTTATAATGGAAATTACTCATATTTGATGAGAAATGACTTTAGCAAAAGTGATGGTGAGCCCACTGTCTACATCAAGGAAGCAAATGCTAAGGTTTTGATTGTTTTCTTATATGTAGATCACTTAATTTTCACTAGAAATGAAAATTTCTTAATTGGTGAGTTCAAAGAGGCCATAAAGAGTAAATTTGAGATGATGGTCTCTTGAATTACTTTCTAGGCATATAAGTAAAACAAGTGTAGGATGACATCTTTATCTCACAAGGAAAATATGCAAATTAGATCTTGGAGAGATTCAAAATGGAAAATTGTAAGGCAACCCCAAAATCAACAATTGTGGGTCTAAACTTGAGCAAGGAAGATTGAAACAACAATGTGAGTCTAACATTCTACAAAAGCATGCTTGGAAACTTGATGTATTTGACAACTCAAACTGGCATGATAGATATAGTAAGTTTGATTTCTAGATGCATGGAATTTCTAAAGGATTTCCATTGGAAAGTAGGAAAGAGGATCCTGAGGTATGTGAATGGTACCAAAGGATTTAAAATTTTGTATATTGTTGATATTGAATTTAAGCTAATCAGTTACATTAAAAGTGATTGAGCTAGAAGTTTAGATTATAGGAAGAGCACTTCCAATGATATATTTCATATGCGTTTTGGTGCAATTTCATGGGCATCCAAGAAGCAACCAATTGTTGCTCAATATACAATAGAGGTTGAATAAATAACATCAAATGAAACAACATGTCAACCTATTTGGCCAAGAAGAATCTTGGAAGATTTAAATGAAAAGCAAGAGGATTGAGTCACAATATTTTGTGAAAATATTTCCTAAATTGCATCGACAAAGAATCCAATTTTCCATGGGAGAAGAAAGAACAATGAGAAGAAAAAAGTATTGGCATAATTGATTCGGATTAGTAGTTATCCTTTGTTTGTTAGCATAGGATAAAGGGGTAGTGCTAGAATATTCAATTTTTGGTTGTCCTATGAACCTTCTGCATGCCCACCTATCAAGTTTGATGGGTTGTAGCTCCACTTTTAATACAAGTAGGTGAGTTCACATTTTGAAATTGAGAGGAAGATTTTGTGTCAATAAAAAGAGATCAAATGGGGGAATTTTTTCATTTTACGAGTTAGATCTAGACATTCTAAGAGTCAATCAAGTTTAGTAGAACAACAGAGGTAGAAAGTTCTATCAGATCTAGTAGTAGCATGTGTGGATGACTTTATGAGGTTTCTTGTGGAAGTGATTTTTTTAAAGAGTTTTAAAAACTGTTAGCTCCAATTTGGATACCAACTATGGTTAGAAAATTACATTCTTAGATAGCTTTCCATTTATATCTAAAATAATAAGATGCTTCTTCCCTTGAAATAAGTTATAGATCAATCGTGTTGTCAACTTGTCACTTAAAACATTCTTTATAATTTTTGTATTTAACCCTTGCTCTAATTGGAAGGCTAAATCACTGAGAATTTTAGAAAAAATATAATTGAGAAACTAAAAGCCATGTAGATTTCTCATACCTTGCTCTTTTGGCATTGCTTAAAAAGGTAAGTCTTTCCCATTCACCCATTCCTATCATTACGATAAGTAGAAATTGGATTTTCAATCTATATATTATGAATAGAATTTTCCATTAAATTAAAACTTTAAAGATATATATTCACAAAAAAGGGGTCGGGGGATATAGAATCACTCTATGAGTTCATACAACCCAAGGCCATAGATCAAATATTCATCAAAAAACATATATAAACAGAAATATAAAACTTCAAACTACAATAGTAGTGTCATCCAAAGGCGGGTCTTTGTTATCAAAACCCCATAAATCCTTGGGGTTATTGGTTGGCTGAGGTGGAACCAACTCACATCAGTAGTTATAGGGGGAGCCACCAGGGACCAATTCGAGCCTAACTTTCAAGGAGGTAAGGCCAAGCAATGATAGCCATGAAAACCACCATTGAGAGCATGGTGATGAGGCTATGACTAGGGGTTCTATGAGCAGTGAGAAAGACTAGTCTAGCCTCTTTATTGACCATGAGGAGGAGTATGGTCATCGGATAAAACGTTTAGAGGCACTTAGGAAATCATACAAAGGGCATTTCCCCAGTGAGAAAGTATCTCTATTAGGTGATCCACTTTTAGTACAACTTTATTAGTTTGTACTTGAATCTATACCATGCAACTTTATTAGTTTGTACTTGAATCTACATCATGACATTATTACATATATGTGATTTAAAGAAAATTACAACATAAATATCAAGAAAGTTGTGAGAGAATAAAACATCATTTTAATCTTTCCAAATTATGAACAATATCTCCATTCTAAAACCATGCCAAATCTAGGCATATCAAAAAGAGAGTCTAGGAGCATCACCCAGAACCAACATATGCCATGTGAAGGCCTCTAGATGAAAAGGCCTAAAGAAATAAAAAATCCAGAGCCAATAATTATGAGCTCTTCTATAAAACCAAAAAATATTTGAAATATTTCAATGTGGCCACAAAAAGGGCATATAGGATTAGGAACTCCTAGATGCCAAATCCAAGGACCCAAAGGAAAGCCATGGAAGAGGAGACACCAAGTGAAGTGAGCAATCTTTAGTTTAGTTATAGCATGCCAGACAATGGAAAATCTAAGACTCCAAGTCTTATGTGAGGAATGCAAATGCCAACATTGATTTATAGTATCAACCATTGAAAGATAGGATGCTAGCCACTGATAACCCAACTTGGGCTTGTAACTAATCATTGGAGTGGCACAGTACCACTTCCAATCTTTTTGAAAAAGGTGGGATGATTGAGTTCCATGTTTTGTAACAAATTAGGAGGAACCGTAGAAAATAGAAGATCAATTATTTTTTGATCTAGATGGATAAGCCTAAATTGCCCTTGTAAAACATCACATGAGTGAAGGGTCATAGTAACCCTAGAGAATAAATCTTTGGTTGTCTTGATACCCATACAAAATAAATGCGAAGTATTGGCTCCTTGAATCTTTGCTAAAGGCATTTCTTAAGTGGCAAATAGGGGTGACCACCAAAGGTTTTGTTGATTCATTGAAAGCTCATCTCTAAATCCATTATCATCCTGATGAAGCCAATGTTTAATGGCTTCCCAAGATTTCCAAATGCTCTTAGCAAAAATCAGGTTCAAAAGTCACAAGAAGGATTAAATAAAACTAATTCTATTCTAGGTCAGACAGTTAACTAGAAAGCCTAAAGAAATGCATTGATGTAATAAAATTTTATAGGCCTCATCTCTAGTGAGAGCTTGTATGACCTATTTGGCATAGAGGGATATCCCCTACTTGCATGCGAAAAGTAAGCAAAAACCACCAAAATCCTTAGGTAAACAAGAGGAGTCCTAGGCCACTCTGTGAAAGTCATGATGCACAATATCAGAGGCCTAGAGAAAGTCAATGAGAAGACATTCATGCTCAATGTAAGAGGCTTTGGAGGGAGCCCAAAAATTAGAATAATAGGCATGAATAGAAGCAAGCATGTTGGCACATTTTTGAAAGTTTCTCATAAGTGAAAGGGGCTTAGTGATCCAATATTCCATCTCCTCAATTCGAGGAAGCACAAAATTCCATAGCTCCACATGAGATGCTTGAAAAGAAAAGGGAATGCCAAAAAATTTTAAAATTTCTCCATGTTGCACCCATTTCCATCCATAAATATGTAACCAATGAGGGCCTAGGAGAAAAGATTGATGGTAGCGAAGGGTTTTGTGCCATTGGATGGATGACCCTAGAGCAAGACAAAATGTATCTAGACAGTGCAAGGCATTGGCAATATTCTACTCATCCTCAATCAAATTGAGCAAAAAATCATCTACAAAATTTCCATTAACCAGGTAGTGGTTGACTCCAGTAAAGAAATACCATGCACTAGACCTTGAGAGATGGCATTGGCCAATCGATAACCAAAGTAGTCAGTTGTCAAAACATAGAGAGAAAATGCAAGAGGATAACCTTGGTGGATAGATCTAAAAATCCCAAAACCTTTAGATAGATAGCCATTAATGGTGATGGAGTAGAGGCATCCCCAAATAGCATCTACACCAATTGACAAAATAATGGGCCAACACCCAGGGCTTGAAGCATAGCAAGAATAAAGGGCCATTCAATATGGTCATAAGGCTTGGCAAAATCAATTTTAGGAAATGGGCCTACTTTTTGGATTGCCTAGCCCATTCCATTCCTTCCTAGATAGCAATGATGTTGTCTAAAATATAGAAGGGCTTAATGAAGAAAGTTTATTTAGATTGAACAATCTTACGGAGAAAATGCCAAAATTTAAGAGAGAGGGCTTTGATAATGATCTTGTAGGAGACATTCAACAAAGTGATGGGCCACTGATTGCAAATCTCTTCAAGATCTCTAACTTTAGGTGTAAATTTAATATTTTCTTTGTTGATAATGTTGACTAATGAATTAGAATTGTAAGCTTCAATATCAACCTAAAGAAAATTAGAGCCAATGTCATCCCAAAGTAACTTGTGGAACTCACAAGGGAAGCCATCACATCCAAGCGCTTTGTCATCAACCATGGATAAGATAGCTTCCTTTAAGTGTACAAGAGTAATTTTTTTCTCAGAAAAGACATATTGTTCAAGAGCAAGCCTATTGGGAGTAACATCAAGGTAGTCTTGTAGTGCAAGATCACATACAATGGAAGACCCCTGAGTCATAAAAACTACTCATAATGACGCACAAAATCCTAGAGAATATTCTGCAAGTCAATAGAAATTTTCAATACTTCACTCAATATCCACTACTTTGGAGTAGCTAGGAATGACATTAAGTTTTTTTTTCTTTCGTATTAAAATATGTAGAAGATTATTCAGTGTTTGTATTTATAATTTCATATGTCACTAGAATCCCTAAGGCCTTAAATTCTTATCTTTGTTAGACTATTGGATGATATTTCTGCTTCCATTAGTAATTGTCTATTCATTACCATGATAATACACTCTAATTTCCCAATGTAATAGACTATTTGAAAACCTCACACCAATTAATGGAATAAAAAAACAATTAAAGCTATTCTATTTCTCTTTCATGATTAAGGTAATAGGTGTATTTTATATTTGATGTATTTAGAATGTCAATTATTATCATTTGTAGCTTAGATCTAGTATATGAGTGTCAATTTTTTAAAAAGTGTTGGACGCTCTCACTAAAGAAGCCTCTTAGCTTAAAGTAAAAGCAAGCTAGTACACACAATAAAAAATATATATTTAGTGTTTGAAATTGTATATTAATAAAATAAGTAATATTAATAATTAATAATCAATTATAAATTCAAATTTTTAATATTTAATAATATATTTAAGTTATCATTATTGCATTAATAATATAATTATTTAATATTAAGGAACATATAGTAAGTTTTTAATAAATATAATTATTTTAAGTTTTCAGTTTTCATTTTTTTAAAGTAGGTTATATATTTCCTTCTTTAATTTTTTTTGAATATAGTATTTATTATAATAAAATATTTATTATAGTAAATAAGAATACAAATTAATATAATTAAACATGGAATTTTTAAGAAATGAAAGAAATTAATATTTTACTATTGTTTAAGTCAAAAGGTTTAATTATTATTTAAATTTATTTATAAAATACATAAATATATTAATTTTAAATACCTTGGAACTTTTTATTTTTTAATTATCTCTGTAACTCTCTTTATCATGATATTCTCGATAAATCACTTATTATCTATATGTTTATATTTATTTATTCTACTCTCTTTCTCTCATGTCTCTCCCTCACTATATAATTATATATTACATATCTTTCTATCTAATTCAACTTATCGACATATCACTCGCACATATATGTCCTCCTGGTTTTCATTTCCTCTTGATCTCTATATATTTATCTATTATATATCTTTCTATCCCTTTTAAGACTTCATATGTCTTTGTTGAAAAATCATAGTTCAAAAAATTGCTATCTTGTCATTGATGTTAAATCCTACTAGTAATACATTTACTAAGATCTATAGTTCCATATCATTTGATTGATGAAGAGGATTTGGAAAGAGGAGATAGCAAGGAGAACTAGTGATGTAGGAGGATTGTCAATATCAGGGAAATCTTGCATCACCCAAAAATATTTTAATTTTTTAGTCTTTTCTATTTTAATCATGACTAGCATATGGGGGTTTACTATTTCTATGAGCTTTCTATTTTAGTAATTTTTTCATATGAGCTAAAAATATTTCAAACTTATAAGCCTATTATAAAAATCTCATGACTCCAACTTAAGTATCAGAGAAGTTATTGCATATTTTCGGTGGAAAATTTTGGAGAAAAATCTATAAATTCAGTTTTGAAAGCCTTAGAGGCCTAGATGAGGTCTAAAATCTTGATGGATATGCACTTGCACCAAACCAAGTTTGTAGATGAAGCACTAGCATTTTCAAAAAGTGGTTCTAACAACCAATCGAAGCAACAATTTGAGAGTTATGGCCGTCCAAAGTTGGGCTACCCACAATTTCTTAAATCATTCGTCAAAGGTGTATTTGGATGACTCGATATGTATTTTTAGGGCATGTTGGCCCTAGGTTTTAAGTTTGAGTATCTATACCCTTCTTGAGTGGTTGAAAATTTCCTATTTAAGAGAGACCTGAACATTATCTAGGAGAACTCTGGATGATAGTTCACAACATTTTCTTGCATATTACTGTAATGAAGGTGCCCATGTAGGTCAGTATTTTGTAATTGTGAATTCTATAATTCCACATTTGTGGGGATAAGGAGGCCCATATTTTTTTCTCATAACTTTTTTTTTTCATTTGTTTCTATTATGTGTTTATGGTATTAAGGGGAGAACCCTTCATTAACTAGTCAAGTTGATGAGAAAAGAAGTTAAGTATCATGGAACTACAATAAGAACTTGATAAGTTGGTCATTGACAAGATAATGTGTTATTTAATAATTACATCAAGTAAAGTGGGCAAGTGAATTAATGTATGATAGAAATGACAAGTTGAATAAAACTCTAAGCTTGACAAACTACCAATGTTGGTTGCTTAATGAACAAAACAAAAGGGAAGATTAAGGAACTTATGAGGAAGCCAAAACATAGTATAATTGAAGCACCAGTAATAGTCAAGAATGATAGTGAATGTTGAGAAAGCTTCAAAATGATGATTGAGCTATGTAGTAATGACCAACTAAAGGACCAACTAATTACTATGAGCCATCAAGTTGACAGTTTATGAAATATTTGAGATTTGAATTTGACATAGTTGAATTTTCAGATTACTATAAGAATGTTAATGATAGGGATTAATGAGTTATCATTTTTAATGCATGATTAGAGTTTCTTAACCAATCTATGGAAAGGATTTGATGAGAAGTTTCAAGAAAGGAGGAGACCACAATGATGGAAGGATTTAATGAATCTAAGGTAATCCTCGAGACTATAGATTTCTTTAAGTGGGATAAGATTACAATACCTATTTAAGGAGGCCTAAGAAATGTTGTCTAAGGTTGTTTCATTGTTCATTAAAAAATTTGTGAAGAACTTGTGAAGAGTAGAGTACTAGAAGAAAAGTGTGAACATTGGTGAACTATGATTGCTTGAAGGGTTGCCAAGCAGATCAGAGAAGGAGAACATGATGATGCCTAGTTAATGAATCAACATTAGCCAAATGGAGATCTATATTTTCAATGCAAGTTGTGTTTTATAGATCAAACCTCATGTTACTTTATAGCCATTATGGTAATCAAAATCCTTTAATCACTGTTGACCTAATAGGAATTTGCAAATACTTTAATCAAGTTGGCACTCTAATAGAATGATCCAAAGTCCTCTAACAAGGCCACTCTTAATATGGTGATTAAATCCTTTAACATGGTCACATCTAATAGTGTATTTTCTAACCTTTAAAAGGGTTGACTTTTAAAAGAACTCACTTTAGAAAACTGAAAATCTAGTAGCATTTTATTGGTAGTTTTTCCCAAATTGGGTTTCCACATTGAATCCTAGTTTAATTTACTTGTGTGAATGTTACTTTATGCGTGCTAATTTTACATTTGTTTTACTATTAGTCAACACATATACAAAATATAGAGTTAATAAGTGAACAAATAATTATGTTGATGATGAGATGTTATATTGATTGATCAATTTAATGATTTTTTTTGAGTTGTTTGAAGTCAATAAAAGTTTAATTGGTACATTTGGACCCATAGATAGTTGATTCACCTCCCCTCTCAACTATTCTAAATCATTCTAATAATCGGTATCAGAGATTCCAATGCTTGTAAGGATAATTTGAAAGGGACTCAATTCAAAGATCAAGATGTACAAGAGAGAGGTGCCTATGCTAAACAAGGAGAACTCCTCTACAGGAAAAAGACTAATGAAATTGCATCTATGTAGAGTTGGAGACTCTACAACATACTACCAAGAAAATAAATACATTGAAGTTCCTAGAATGATGACTATTGAATAAATAAAGGAGAAGTGGGAGTATAATCACATGATGATTGGTCTATCATATGCACTCAGTTATGCTAAATTTGATGATGTGAAGGAATGCACTGCTACAAAGAAAATGTGGGACAAGTTTTGATTAAGTAGAAATAGATTTTCATATGACTTGAAACCTTTTACAAAGAGAAAAACATATAAGCATTAAAATTCTATATGAAATTATTCATTAGCACCTAGAATAGTAATAACTAGAACCAAAGAACCCTCAACAAAAGTGCAAACAACAAAGACAACCAGAAAAAATAAAAGATAGCATAATAAGAACTAGAAAGTCTTCAATAGGTCCATAGCCTGATCAACAAGAAAGTTTATTTTAACTATAGAAGCCCTTAGCTCATCAAGATCTTTATCTTTATAGCCTTTGGTTTCTTTGAACTTTCTATAGTATGTTTACTAGGTCCTCGATCATCCCTCAAGTCCCTATTATTATGATACTTTCTCATTTGTTCAAGCTTCTCCAAAAGAACATTAATATTTTAAGCAATTCTCTTTAAAATTGAGCAATTTTGTTTAACAATATTTTTCATTGTGTTCTCAATACCCATGACTCTTCTATCCATCTTAAAAACCATTTTCTATAAATCTTTCATGATTTTATCTATATTTATGATAGTCTCCTCTAGGGGTGGAACTCTTTTCATCATATTTGTAAAATCTTCAATAGTACCAATAAGATTAGTAAGCCTTAAACTACCTCCAGATTTCTTACATTTCATTCTTAATCAAATTAATATCTGTCATCATTAGACCTGGGTTTCCAAACACACAAGTTACATATGAAAAATGTGGACAAATAACAAGAAAACTTCTATTAATCCTTACACTTGAAATCTTTCAAAATAATACCATGAAAATAAAAGATCTCAAGACATGAGTCATAGCTTCCTATCATCAATATGCAAAGATATTCAATGGTTTGAAGTGGTGGCTCTCATATGAACATTGGTCTTGATATTCACAAGTATATCCAATGAACAAAAGACTTAAAATGATCATGAACATGCAATCTATATCTTTAAATCTCAAAGAAAGCTTCAAAAATGACTAATAACCATAGCATAAGAAATCATGATGATGTCAAAATGAATGAGGATGTCTCCTTTATATATCAATCCAAAGAGATATTCCCAAATTGGATGGAAAATGAAAATGAAATAAAAGGATATGACCCACATAAGAGAATTTGCAATTAACATTTAATTAAGAGATATGGAGTGTAAAACTCCATAAAAATTATAAGAAGAGGGGTGTTTTTATTTAATTTAAATGTAAAATAATCCCTTTTCTTATTAAATAAAGTGTGTGACATTTATTTAATTATTTCCTTTAAAATTATAATTGTTGCACATAAAATAATATGGAGAGGGGTATTATTTAATTGAAAGGGAGAAAATTCCTTTAATGATCAGACCATTTATTTACAATAATTAAATAAATAAATTCCAATTTACTCAAAGAAATTGATGTAAAATAATAATGATTAATAAAATATTTCAAATAATTCAAATAAATTGAATTATATTCAAATAATTTAATTTAATCAAAGGAAATATGATGCAAATATTGATTCACACTTGAAATAAATTATGAAACTAGGGCACATAGTCAAGGTGATCATTTTTGTGTGCTTGTATTTGCCCCTCTTTGACTAGTGTGTGTCCACATACAAGAAAAGCACATTAAGTCAAAGATCCATAATATGAAGTATGTATAAAGATTGAGTGTGTATAAAGATTGATTTATGTCAAAAATATAAAGATTAAGCAACCAAATCTTGTTCCCTCAACATGCCATCAGGGATCTTATAGTGCCTAGAACACAATATGCCACTTTGGGTCTTGTAATTGTAGGTTTTCCCAAAGAGTTTCCAACAAATATAGAATTCATGAAATATAAATAAAGGAAAAAGACAAATATCAATACCCAAAAAATGAAAAAAATACACATTGACTTGCCCCAGGTATAATAATCATCTACCCCAAGGGTATGTGCAAGATCATGGTGTACCAAACTATGGCCTTAAGTGGCAGTAAAAAACCAACAAATCAGGGTTATGTCAACTTGACACATAATTTTAAAGTGGTTCTGGACTTTATATCAAAAAGTTGTAAGAAAATAATTTGTAGAAAATTGAATCTAGTTTCTAAACTGCAAGGCCTTATCTGGAGAAAAAAATATTTGATTGATCAAAATTTTGGATTTTAATGCAGTACTACAAAAATTTTAAGGAAAAAATAAAAAGTAGGTGTATGTCTGACCACCTTAGTCATAATCAAATGATAATATTTTTAAATATAATTTTAGATATAAAAATTAGACTCATGCTTGGATGTGATGCATATTTTTGGCAATTTTTATTCCAAATAAATAATTAATTATGAATTTTATTCTATACTATTTTTAGAATTAAAAAACTCCCGTGTTTGACCACCTTAACTAGTTCAGTAAAAATCAAAATTAAGTTTTTCTTTTCTTTTTCTTATACTAGTCGAAGCATAGAATGTGACGCATCTTTTGGATTTCACAAATCTTATACTGTTTGAAAGTTATGGCTATTTTTCAACTAGTATGTCAATCAGCACTTTGTAGCTAACTCCAATAGAAAATAAGTAATAATTACTTACTGAACTAGTAATTTGACAAAACTTACATTTATGAAAAGCTAAGAACATTCTTAAGAAACCCTTTTCATTACATCAAATTTTGGTTAAAATAAGTTGTCAACCACATGCTTGAAGTAAAAAACACATAAGAACATGCCAAAAACACATTTTCAGGGTGTTTTAAAGATGACCATATAAGGTTGGTATTGAAAGATATAGTAGGAATTATAAAGGTATTAATTGTTTTCATTTAGTATCAGGATGGGTGGGAAAAAAGTGGGAATAGATTTTGAAATTCTTTGAGGCATTTCAGAAATACATATTTTTTCAGATCGCCACTTTTTGGCACGCCATGATCTTGCACATACCCCCAAGCTAGGTAGAAAGAGATGGGTAGATTCCAAATTAGATTTGTAAGATATGAAGCTCGATAGAGTGTTCTTACCCCTTGGAGATCAAAATCAAAATGATCGAGAGGCTAAGAAAGAACAAGATAGATATGATGAAATTAGAAAAGGATTCATGATGAAAGATAAGCAAGATATAGATCAAGAAACTAAGGTTAAGTCACCAAGCATGAAAAGAAAACCAAAAATGAAAAGAAAGGAGGGTGAATGAAAGACAAGAAGATGGAAAGAAAAAGAGGGATAAATACCTAAAAAACCATCAATTATGCAAGATATGAAATTTTGATTGAGATCATGAATAAGTGACATGTACTAAAAAGCACAATTGTGATCATAGCTGATAGTAAAGAAAAGATGGATGAGATGTACAAAAGGTAAAAAAACAAATATAAACCCTCTAGAAAGATAAGGGGATAAGATGCATGTTCATGTCCACATTTTGTTTTTGTCCATTCTATGTACTTACTCACTTACACCAAGATTAAGATCTTCGATTTAATCATCGTGTCAGGCTACACAATCTTCACTGGCCAAAACCATGAAGATATGAATATAACTCTATTAGAAAGATCACAAAATCATCAATAATCACCAAAGTAATATAAAGATATGAATGTGATTAGAAGCCTCCCACAATAATCACTAGTCACCAAGGCAACTATGATGATACAAATGGAATTGGTTAGTGTTGAAAATAATTCGAGTCTTGGAATCAAAACCAGACAAGCAAGAGGTCAACCAAAAATGTGTCTCATGGTCCATATTTTTCTCAATATACATCTGAAGAGAACCATGGAGACACTCATCAAAAATCTATACTAATCTATCAATTATTAAAAATAAACCACATGCCTCTAGTGCAAAAATGATTATGGAGGGAATAAAAAAAATGTAGCTATAGTGCAGTAAACATGTATATAGAAATTAAAAGTCAACATAAAAAGATAGATCAAACCATAACTAGGCATTAATTATAAACTAAAGTATGATAATCAACACTAAGTTTCATGGAAAAGGTTAAGATCTCATAAGTATTCAAGGATCACAAGACAAGACTCCCATAGTAGTGTTGAGAAACATTGTTTCAATGTTTAAGATATTTAATGAACATCATTGTTGATACTGAAAAATATTGTTTTCTTTTATTTTTTATTTTATAATTTTTTGTATTCTTGGAATATATCACTTTTTAAATTTTTTTAAGGATCCATAAATATGTACGGATGCCCCTAACAAGAATGGATATATGTGATATAACTTTCTTCAAATGAAGTGCATCAATAGGATTAGGGAACTGACCTCCCTTAGGTGTCGACAACAAATAGGAACCCAATCCAAAAGAAACTATAATAATAAAAGGAACCAACTAATTAGGCTCAAAATTTTCTTTTTAAGCTCTATTTTGTCAATTCCTATGGTTCTCACACAAAAAGAGATCTCCCATTGAAAACTCTATAGGGAAAAATTTCTTGTTATAAGTCTTAGACAATCTTTTCTAATAAACTCTCATGTGATCAAAAGAAACTTTACTCTCCTCATCAAGTAACTCAAGTTCTTGTAGTCTCATAACTTTGTAAAATAACAAACACAATTCTAATAAATTAATGCATGTGAAAAATGTGGACAAATAAAAAACACACTTCTATGAATCCTTACACTCAAATTCCTTCAAAATAACACCATGAAAACACAAGATCTCAAGAATTGACTCAGAAATTCCTATCATTAATGTGCAAAGACCTTCAAAGTTTTGAAGTGGTGGCTCTCATATGAACATTGGTCTTGGTCTTCGCAAGTACATCCAACGAACAAAAAATTCAAAATAATCTTGAACATGCAATATATCTCTAAATATCCAAGAAAGCTTCAAAAATGTCTATAATAACCATAGCATAAGAAATCATGATGATATCAAAATGAAGGAGAATGTCTCCTTTATATATCAATACAAAAGGACATTCCAAAAATGGAGGGAAAATGAAAATTAAATGAAAGGATATAACCCAGAATAGAGAATGTGCAATTAACATTTAATTAAGAGATGTGGAATGCAAAACTCCATAAAAAATATAAGGGGTGTTTTTATTTAATTTAAATGTAAAATAATCCCTTTTCTTTTAAAATAATGTGTAGAGGGGTTTTATTTAATTAAAAAGGAGCAAATTTCTTTAATTGAATAATACAAAAATAAGATGATGGAACCATTTATTTAAAATAATTAAATAAATGAATTCTACTTTAATCTAGAAAAATGATGTAAAATAATAATGATTAATTAAATAATTCAAATAATTCAATTAAATTGAATAATTCATATAATCTAATTTGATTAAAGGAAATGATGATGTAAATATTGATTCAAGCTTGACATAAATTATGAAATTGGGCCTCATAATCAAGGTGACCATTTTTACGTGCTTACACTAGTCACATTCCCTTGATCTTTAGTATCAAAGCTCTATCTCAAATTTTCCTCCTTGGGTTCAAATTAACATCTCTTTTGGGCATCTTCATTTTTACCCTTAATGTCCATAGACCTCATATAGGAAAGAGGCTCCTCATCTGAGGAAATATCCATAGAGCTACTAATATTCTTCTTTTTATTTCAGACTTTAGTTCTTCTACCACTAGTTTCCATAAAAAATTTCCCCTTGGCCTTCTTATCTTTTTTCTCTCCAATCAGTAATCAAATTAGTATCATAATCCATGTCATTGTTGTTCCTTTTCCTTCTCTTAGAAGATGAACCATGCTATGCAAAAATCTTACTCTTATTCTCTAGTAACTAAAACTCCTTCACATTTGTCTCATCCTCGTAGACATCTTCAAACTCACTCCCTTCTATATCATAATCCTCAAAAGTCTTCCTACTCATACAGGGATTTTCCACTTTCTTCATTTTCAAAAAATTCATGATTAAAACCATAAGCCCTTCATGACAATAATGGTCCCCATCTAAGTCATTTTGTAATCTTGAAATAGTTCTATCTAGAGATTGCATAAGGTAAAAAGGGAAATTAATGCTAACCGCATGTCTAAAATGGTTCAACAATATGAAATGATTGTTGGAAATATTCAAGACTATGCAAGGTTACTAAGAGGGGAGGGGTCAATCAATAAACTAAAAAAAACTTTATCAATTATAGATCTTAATTGCAGTAATCCAATTACCATTTAGTTCATCATATCTAATCTAATTGCATGCATGAAAAATTGGAAATGTAAAAAAATTATAACACTTGAACACAATGATTTGGTGACCAAAAAATCTTCCAAATAGAAAGTAAAACTGGGGTGGGGATGATACACACAAAACTTCAATACTATAGCATAAGGTTGACTTGTTAAGGCTTACATTGGTCACTTTTGATGATTTTCCCTATTAGGAGTAATTAGGACTACTAGGTCCACCTTGTCAGAGGTTTTATAAACACATAATGAAGTATGCACTCTATTAAGAGATTTAAGAATGACTGTTATGTCTACCTTGTTAAAGATTTTTTCTTGGTTCACCTATTAGGATGAAACAATAGTTATCTAACTTACAAATAGATTACTGATAGAGATTCCTTGATTGTACTGATCAACTTTATGTGATGAATATGCCTCTGCTCCTCCTCTTTTGATATGGCCTTCACAGTTCACTCTTTATTTGCTACTTAGCTTCAATTATTCACATGCACTTTTTTTTACATCCTCATTATCTTACATATGGATGTGATACAATAAAATACATATATATACCAATCCAAATTCCATAGTTACAAAGTTAGCCATCTTACAGGTTAACACATATATCACAATGTCAGTCCAAATGAAGACACTTAGGTTCTAAAGACTGACTTGGTGAAGTTCTAATACTCAATAGCCATTTTCATTACTTTACATTGTCATGCACTCAGTAGACATCAAAGCTTCGTCCATACTAATCACTTCAAAGTATTCTTGAACTCAGTCTACACTGGTGACTCGATAGATAATATGTAACTTGGCATAAAATGAATCACTCGAGAAAGACATAAGCTTGGTTTACACTAGCTTAGCATCTCATGACCTGAGAACTCAGTAGAATCTGCAATGCTTGGTAACCACTAAAATTCTTAGGTTGAATTGCTAGACTAAATCTACTCAGTTTGAATTACTGGGCTTCACACTAACTGAATACACTTAGTAACCACTGAAATGCTTGGTAGCTACTAGAATTAGTCTAGAAAAATTGGTAGCAACTATAGACTATCACTAATAAAAAACTTGACTGATATGTCAACAATCTCCCACTTTGGAATTAGTGACAAAAACACTTATCAACCAAAATCTTATATACATCACCATGTGATACTAGCTCAATAGAATATACTATTTTGAGATTTTTCAAAATTTATCTTTGTAAGGTATATTATACATCATCTATTATATACATTCTCCTCATAGTATGTTTCTCTCCCATACTATGAGTCTCTCCATATATAATGTACCACGTGTCTTAACAATAGCTCCCCCTTTTTGATAATAATGCCAAAGATTTATCTAGAACTTATCAACACATAGACACCAAAATGAGATAAAAAATTAGAATGTATCTTAAGAATAAATGGCAAGGTATTATCCTAATTTTTTTGCAAAATATTACATGAATGTAAAGTAATTTGCACTTCTACAGAGAGTTCTATCATGTGATCTGCAATAGAGAAGTTGATGTCATGGATCAAGCTTTTTGAGTAAACAATATGTTTCTGCAGTTTACCCATTATAGGAAGGATCATATTCTAAGTATCAATCATTGTTGACCAAATCCTTGCTTCTTCTCTTAACAACTCTACCTACATGTCTAACAAAAACCTGATCTTCATGTGATGTATAGAGCTTGAATTATGGTCAAGTTGCAACTGTTGAGTACTGGCTTTTAGATCCTCATTGATTTTTGATAGTTTTCCCTTTATTTCCTTTGTGAACTTGAAAACATCACACAACTTCCTAAAAAGTGATGTCACATTGGTGTAGGAGGTCTCAAGATTGCTCAAAATTGATGAAAGCTCAACTTGATGAATAGCAATTGGCTAAGCAACGTGCTCTAGCACTTTACTATCAAATTTCCTTTTAGCTTTCTCAATTAGCTTGTCTTGTCCACTAGTCTCCTCATTGAACTTTTCGACTACTTCTAATAATTGAAACAAAATAGGTTGAGAAGTATCAACCTCAATTCTTATAGCCTCAGAGAAATATTTTTAGTATCATCTATAATCTTATAATCTCTATCTCTTTCTTCTCTCAATTTTTGTTGCTTTTCCTTTTTCTGAAGAATTTCACCAAACTCATACATTTGATTTGTAGAAAGATTATGAATATCCCATTTTTTGATTTCTATTTCCTCATCTAAGTCTATTTCATCCTCTATGTCCTTAAACTATTTGGAATGGAAACAATAGTGAAAATTGATATAGTACTAGCTAATGGAATACTAATAGGACTTCTTGTTGAATCCAAAATTGAAGAAGTCATAACTAAAGTATCCAAAACTAAAGTAGAAAAAACTATAGTATCCAAAATTGAAGTACTTATTGCTGAAGAGCTAAAAATTGTAGAAGACACATTATTCATGACTGATGACATCAACTTAGTAGATGAAGAAGAGATAGGTTGCATCTTGGTAGATGAAGTGGAAGTCACTTCTATTAATGATACATTGAGTTAAGTGGGGGCAAAGAGTGATTGGACATTTGAAGTGTCTATTATAATGCCCTGCTTGAAGATCCTTGGAAACAAGGATGAAATAAAAGCTAGAATATTTTCTTTTTTAGAAGTATGAATGCCCATGACCACATCATACAAGGATCACAAAGATCGCAATTGAAGACTTCACCACAATCTCGACAACTAACAGATCTCTGAATGCCACTAACAAACTAACACATGCAAACAAAGGTGAACAATGACCATCCAAAAGATAAGGGCTCAAAGAAATGACCAGTCATCAATAAAACACCAAGTTGGGGTATAATGTTGAATCCTAAAATTTGGCTAAGTCTGAAATCCTGAAGACCTAAAAATTGGTTAAGTCTGGACTTTTTAAGCCCTAAAATTTCATACAATCTTTATCTTACCTCGAAGAGGTTTAAAACCTATCAACTTATACTTAAATGACACATTTTAAACCCCTTAGAGAGACTATTTTGAACTAGAAAGGTGTGAAATCCAATAAGGTGTCCAAAACCAACTTTCAAACCTTCCTCGGCCAAGCCTAACTGCCCCCTATTTCTCGTGCAAGAAAGTGCACTAGTCTCAAGTTTTCTGCAAGATCTTGCAGCACTACACACAAGAAACTACATGGCTTCACACAAGGATTCATTGCACACTGTGTAAGAATTTGGATCACGTGCAAGGAAATGCATTCTCCTACGAAGAAGTACATTCTTGCATGAGGAAGTACATTCTCACATGAGGAACTACCTATCCATTGAGAAAACACATCAATGCAACAACAAAAGAAGAATAAAAAGCATAAAAACATGAAAACCTCCACACCAGGGAGTACCAGATCCACATAAATTGAGGAATGAATACTCGAGTGCATAAACAACAAGTTAAGAGGAACATCTATCCATCTAAACCAAAGTAGTAAGAACATATTGAATGCAACATCACAATGAACAAAAGTAACATCGCAATGTAGAGAAATAACATCACAATAACTGAACAACTAGAGTAATTACGCAGTTCCTCCCAACCATCAATAACATCATAAGACCATCATGGGTCGTCGCCATCCCCTATGCATAACATCCCAAGCCACTATCTAGACCATCGGTACTATCGTAATAGGGATGTCACTACTAAAATATGCTACAACAAAAGCATAAGGAAATCTAACATGCTAGTAATAAAGCATAAGATAATCCTACAAGTAGATAACATCACCTATCACATGCTAAACATCAATAAGCAATAGATAGACCAATACATCAATTCACATCATCTAGTCATGTGCTAAACATTATAATATGGGAATGCATCAAATAAACTAACATCATCTAAACATGATATCCAAGCATTCCAATGAAAGCATAAATCACAAGAAAGCATACTCTGAAACCCAAAGTACCAATTGACAATATTTGTACACTGGTCCCTAGTAGTGGTATAGGTCGCTATGCCACCCAACCACGTGTACCCATAGGTGCACACCCATTGTGCTAATGGAGATAATGATCCAACCATAAATACTCAAAGAAAACATCCAAGGCTATCACTCATGCCAAACAGTAATGATGACTGTAACTCATATTTGTGCAGACTCAACTCCCTCAATGGAAGGCTCATACACTGTATAGACTCAACTCCCTTAATGGAAGGCTCATACACTGAAGCATTATTTTATTATCTTTAATTTTATTAACACTCACACATTTTATTTAGTTATCACTTACTTAAAACTTCCTCTGTCAACCCTATGGTATCATGACACTAGGCTATGAGATAGAAGCCCCCTCGATATGATACCCTACCAAACCCATGCTCATCCTATGACAAGTGCCCATGGGCTTGCATACTCCAATCCCAACCTCAATGGTCATAACTTTTGAAAGTACCATAGAAGATCGAGCCTCACAAGTCACCCAACAAATGTATGGACATGTACTTGTGTGTGGTGCACCACCATCATGAAGATCAAAACATAATGATAGGATGAGAACACAATGCAAAACAAAACACCCAACTGAGAGCAACTTAGGAGGACAGATTCTACATGAATCCCAAAGCCTATAAAACCATACATCATGAAATCACTTTATCTGTCTCAATCCAAGAGTATGGATTCTACATGAATCCCAATGATGTAACAAGACCAAAAATCATGAACTCACTCAACCAACCTCAATCTAGGAACATGGATTCTACATGAATCATAGTGTCCACAAAACAAAAGCAAAGGTCCAAAGGAAACCATAACACCAAGTATACAATTACTCAACCAAACAAAAAGTTAGGAGTATGGGTGTGACATGCATCCCAATGCAACATAAAAGTGCAATAATGGTCTGACTGATATCCCAAAAGATCATCCAGGTCCACAACCCACATTGTGCTAAGAAAATTTGAGAAAATAGGGCGACATGCAAAATGATGTAAAAACCCCAAAATTTTGAAAAAATTCAAAATTAAAACCCATTTGACTTTTGGGCACAAAAATGCAAAAAATCCAAAAATAAATGAGTTCAGATATTTTATGCAAAAATGGCCAACATAATAGCATAAAACTCCGAACCCTCATCTCCAAAAATAGGGAAATGTTCATACCCACCCAACTAGGTAGAAGTAGAATATGAGGGGAACACTAGTTCTCAACATCCAAACAAAT
This sequence comes from Cupressus sempervirens, assembly GCA_028749045.1. NCBI lineage: Eukaryota > Viridiplantae > Streptophyta > Pinopsida > Cupressales > Cupressaceae > Cupressus > Cupressus sempervirens. The sequence continues at coordinate 895,273,245 of CM053787.1, forward strand.
AGCTACCAAAAAAAGAAGCAAAAATGGAGTAGAAATAATAAAATAGGAAAGCCCTACCTCACAGCCAAAAGGGAAAAATGGGAATCTAAACCATAAAATAAATAGCCCACAGAAGTAGTTGAAAATTATGGCAATCCAATGTTTCCCTGAGTTGGATCCAATGAGCTCAACCTTGCGATGATCCCACACTCATAGCTCCCATAAGGAAAAAAATGGGAAATCCTCATGAAGAGGATTTTGGGTTTTAATCTCCAACTTTCTAATTTGAAAGTGAGAAGTGAGGAATTAAATTCTTTTTTGGATATTTATTCACTTTTTAGGTGAATAATCAATTAGGGAAATTAACTAGCCAACCTAGTTAAACGCCAAATTGAACTAAATGAAAAAGAGATATTTCTAGAAATAGGAATTCATCTATGGAAAAGCTGCCAAAAATTAAAATAAATCAATTAAAAATCTTGAAAACCAAAAAACATAGAAATTTTCTTAACAATTTTCGTGACAATACAAAACTCTAAGTGCACAAACATGCTCACTAGTCTAATCATAGAATGCAAATGAGTTCATATTTAATAATCAATGAAAGGTTTAATTTAAACATTTAATTAAGGATATGCCGACAATACAGGGATGAATCACTAACTCCATGTGCCACTGCCAGGGATATAAATCATGCACACTAAACAACATGATCAAGTGCAATTTTATATAATAACATAGCCATAGTAATAATGCATTTAGTCACCTAATTTAACCATATTTTATTTAATTATATAAAATAATCTATTTACATCACTCACATTCACATAAAGCATAACAACATAGGAATGAATTAAATAACCATAGCATTAAATCCATCACATAACATAATTAGTTATATGTCCAAATATCGGATACCCAGATATCATAATAAAACACACTGTCATCTCAAAATGGCATCATCATGCAATATGATCAATTGAACAACATAGTTTTCTAACATCTATGATACTAAAATCAAGGTATAACATTTGACCCTTAGGTCCTCGCAAATGTAAAACATAACATAAGTAACAAATATCTCTCAGATCAAAATACAAGAAGGCAAACATCCACAACACATTACCAATATAAACCAAGATGTACAATCCATTTCCAATCATTTAAGAATTTAAAAAAGGTTGATTAAAGAACAAAAAAAAGGCACTTAAAACACATAAGCGAACATAGTCATAAACATGACTAACCATTGTTATACAAACCTAGTCTAGTGTAGCATGGTAATAGTACATAGTTTAATCTCTGCACACATCTCAAGGTAATCACAGAACAACCTCATGATACCACATCAATCCTGGTAAGCATTGGCACAAACCTTAGTAAACCAAAAATCACATCATAAGCATAATCAAAGCAATTGATATAGAAACATACATCAAATCACCTTTACGGTATAGACCACTCATGGTCACAATCATAATCCCACGTCAACGAGAGATCAACAAGGTTGCATCCATTAGGATGACTCACAAAAGTCAAATGGGAGAGGCACTACATCTATGGTTTTCACAATCAGACTTGCTAAAGCTGTCTCTGAGCTTGATATACCTACTAGTTTTCCTAGAGAGTGAGGAAGTAAGGCAATGACTATCATAGCTATCTTAACTAGGTTAGTCTCCTCATCATCTTATTTTTCTTCCTTGGTAGCTTCTTCCTCTTTATCTTCATCAGCTTCCTCATTGTCAAAATGTGTAGGCTCAGTATAAGTTTCTTGTTCATCATTATCACTATCATCATCATCATCTTTTATTTCTGCTAGTTGTTCACTTGGCTTGTGAAGATGATAGAAATTTCTCCAAGTGTTTGTGGCATTTTTCACAACATATTTAATGTCTTTCATAAAAAAAAACAAGTATTGAATTTGAGATCATTTTGATTTCATTAACCTTCAATGACTTGTTCACCTTAGCATTTGTCATGCTCAGTACCAGCTGACTCAATGTTTGTTCATATAGATCCTTGATAGTTTGTTTAGTATTTTCCCAACTTATCCTGATTTTATCTAATAAGACACTGGGAATCTGTGATGCCAATTGATTAGGTGAGTACTTCCATTGGGCAATTTTATCAATGACAAAATATTCAATCTATTTCTGCTCACCCTCTATTTTGGTCTCATATTTGAGACCTATGAAGTTGGTTACACCTACTCTTTCTCTCAATTCCTTCAATCTATCCTTGATTGTGGATGAAGGTCAGCTAAATATGATATCACCATCTTCTTTATCTACATGCTTCCTTGACCTTCTAGTGAAAACTACAGTGGATGGCTTAGGTGGCTCGGTGATGATCACCTTGCCTTTCTTATTCATAGGTTCTTCTTCCTTTTCATATTCCTCTTCATCCTCTACTTCTTCTACATCTTCTCCTTTTCCTTCAATTAACATGAGAGCTATGCTCGATTTCAGTTTAGCTATCCTCATCTTTCCATTGTTAACTACTTGAGGGAGCTTTATTTCCAGTTCTATCCTTGCCTTGGCTTCATCATAGGTTCCAAAGTATTGTTCCTTTGGATCAATAGGTTCATTTACAAGAGCTTCAATAATATCTTTTGCTTTATCAATATTAACCTCATAAGGAAGAGGTTTTACCTACACAATTTTGGGCTTCACTACCTAGATCTAAACTCTATCACTATCTACCATAAAGCACACATCATCATTGTAATCCTCAACTAAATTTTTAGGTATCTTGAACCTATTGTTCATTTTCTCTTTGAACACATCGAAGTAGTTTTCCATAATGCTAATATAGTTCTCTCCCATTTCTACAATGTATTCATTTATCTAGTATAATATAGATACATCTTTTCTCCATACTATTGTTCCTTTGGGAGGGAAGAACTTTTGAACATAAAACAAAAAACAAGTCAAAAGTGAACCAAATTTAAAGGGGTTGTTCTTGGATGTCCTAATACTTTCCATGTTCTTGTTGAATTGCTTCAACAATAGATTTGCCAACTCATAAGATAGATTATTTTTCACCACTTTATAAGCTAAGTCCATAACTTCACACAATACACTATTAAGATGGCTCAAACTATATATCCTATGTGTAATAACATGAATCCAAAATTTTAGCTTTTCATCTATCACACTTCTAATTTTCATGCCTTTACCATCCCAATCTAACAGGGTTTTCTTTTCTAACTCAACCTAACCTAAGTTTTTCATTATTTTAGCTTTGGTCAGCATGGGGAGGCTAGTGATGTGATGAATCATTTTCTTTGTAATCACAACTGGTTGCTCAAGCCATAGTTGACCATCATGCAGCCATCTTAGAATATGTCTAATCCATTTAATTTGAAAACCTTCGAGCATGTGGGGAATATGTGTTAAACCTTTGTCTTCCAAATTTTTATGCTTAGGTTTGAGAATTCCATTAACACACAATTCACCTAGGGCATTATGCATTTCTAGGGTACCAATTTCTTCAATAGAACACTTGAAATGAGTATGAATATTGTTAATAAGGAGTACCTTGGGAAATATTTGTGATTGACCTCCAGTTTAGTCAAGTGTTTCCACAATCATGGGCACAAGTTTGAAATCTGACACTTTTGACTCAACTCCTCAAACCAACATCTCAGACCCTCTCTTCACTTTGCTACTACTTGATGCCATTCTACTTAGTAAACTATGAGAACCTTGTAAATTTTCTTAAATTCGCTTGGTCACATTATAAATCACTTCTTTACAATAGCACTTAGATTTAGTGCTTTTTGTTAAAGCTTCACAATTAATGCTTGGTACAAAGGTAGCCCAGTTGACATCATGCTTGATAGGGTGTCATCCATTATTCTATTGATTACTCGGTGAAGGTTTCATGACTTGGTAACCATGTGTGTCTTGTTACTCCCAACCTTGTTTGGTAGTGTCCATAACTTTACCTTACTAGGTGGAGAAGATAACTTGGTAATAAATGATACCAATTTTCCTTAGTGATCCTTTTGTATCTTGAATACTGATTTGGATCTTTGTCACCTTTCAATTGGAACTATTTGAATGGGATCTTGATAATGTAGTTTTAGTTCTTCTTGGGAAACCTAGTTGAAAATGGTGGAGTCACCCACTTCTTGAGTGACATGACCAACATTACTTGAACTACCTTCCTTAGTAGATTTAGGAATCCATTTCTAACTCATCTACTTTTGAATGTTATCTACTTTTTCCTTCTTTTCATCTTCAATTTTACCTATATTCATGCAATTTTTGGCTAGATGACCAATTTCAATACAAGTGAAATTTTTTATGGTGGTATCTCTTCTCCTTATGTGATGTTTAACACAATTCATGCCAGTGTGTCCAAATTCTCCACAATGATGACATCTACACCAAGTGTTGTAGTCCCAACTAAATATTACTTTCACAAATTGTTCTACTAGACTAGATGACTTAGTTTTGCACTTTGATGCCTTGTGACCTTGTTTCTTGCACTTATGACACTTGCCCTCAAATTTTTTTTTCTCTTTACATTCATTAGCCGTATGACCATGCTGACTACAATTGTAGCATTTTCCATTAAATTATACTTTATCATTACTCCAACATTTGTTTGATGTATGACCTAACTTACCATAGTAATTTCAAGTAGGTTTTTTATTCTTTTGAGCACATTTTTAGGAGGATTCACCTTCCTCTTTGTATCCAATTCCTAAATTACCCTTTTCTCTATAGAGATTCTACTCATTTAGTCGATTTAATTGACTCATGTCTGCTTGGGATCTCATTATCCTTTCATTGAGTTTTGTTTCAAAATTTAGATCATTCCACAATCTTTCATTGATTTGTCTTTCATAATTTATAGCATTCCTTATCCATTCATTTTCAAATTTGGAGCTCATGATTCCTTCATTTGCATTAGAGAGCTGATCAATAAGGTTTGCTTGTTGAAGGGATTGATTTTGAATTTCATTATTATTTCTATATATTTCTTCTTTTATCTTGTTTCTCTATTCCAAGACTTCACATAATCTTATTGACTGGATTTCTTGTTCTCTTTCTAGTTTCCTTACTTCCATTCTTTTCTAAGAGTTCTTTAATTGCATCATTTGCTTCATCTAGGCTACTTGAAGGGAAAAAGTCTTCAATTCTTTCTTCGATATACTAGTGACTGTTCATCTAATTTTCAAGTTTCTTCCTTCTTTTTAGAGATTGTGAATGATGCTCCTTTTCTTTCTTTAGTTGGGTAGTGGCCCTTTCTAGATCTAACTTTTCATTGTCAATGGCTTCGTCAAGTTTGAATATCTCCATTATCCTTGATCTTTTCTCAAGCTGTCAAAATTTTTCTTGAGAACGACAAAGCTTGGATACCAATTTTTGGAAATATTCAAGATTATGCTAGGATATGAGAGGGGAGGGGTGAATTAGTAACCTAAAAAGAAACTTTATCAGTTATAGATCTTAATTGTAGTAATCTAAATACCATTTAGCTCATTATATTTGATCTAATTACATGCATGACAAAATAGAAACATTAAAAAATCATAACACTTAAACAAAATGATTTGGTGATCTAGAAACCTTCCAAATAGAAGGTAAAATTGGGTGGAGATGATACCCACAAAACTTCAATACTACAACATAAAGTTGGCCTATTAAGGCTTACATTGATCACTTTTGATGATCTACCCTATTAGGAGCAATTAGGAAAGGTAAGTCCACCTTGTTAGAGGTTTTACAAATACATAATGAATTATGTACTCTATTAAGATATTTAAGAAATACTATTAAGTCCACCTTGTGAAAGGATTTTGACTAGTTCACCTATTAGAATGAAACAATAGATCTCTAACTTACAACTAGATTGCTGATAGAGATTCCTTGATTATACTGATCACCTTTCTATGATGAATATGTCTCTTCTACTTCTCTTTTGATATGGCCTTCACAATTCACTCTTTATCTGGTACTTAGCTTCAATTATTGAAATTCACTTTTTTTTACATGCTCATTATCTTACATATGGATGTGATGCAATTCATTATATATATATATATATATATATATATATATATATATATATATATATATATATATATATATATATATATATATATATATATATATATATATATATATATATATCCAAATTACATAGTGACAAAGTGAGCCCAAATGAAGACACTCAAGTTCTAAAGACTAACTTGGTGAAGTTTTAATACTCGGCATCATCATGCACTCAATAAACATAGAAGCTTGGTCCATATTGATCACTTCAAAGTAGTCTTGAACTTGGTCTGCACTAATGACTTGATAGAAATTGTGTAATGTGGCATAAATTGAAACATTTGGTAAAAACATAAGCTCAGTTTACACTAGCTTTGCATTCCATGAACTGTGAACTTGGTAGAAACTGCAATGCTCAGTAACTACTAAAATGCTTGGGTTGAATTGCTAGATTAAATCTACTCAGTTTGAACTACTGGGCTCCACACTAACTAAATATACTTGGTAACTATTAAAATGCTTGGTAGCTACTCGAATTAGTCCAAAAAACTCAGTAGCAACTATAGAGCTTGGTGGTTACTGAATTACATGGAAAACACTATAGACTATTCAATGAGATTGGTAGCCATAAAAAATCTAAATAAGTGTGTGTCACTAATAAAAAACTTGATTTTTATGTCAACAATGATGATGATAAATTTTGGAATATTTCCCATCCAAAGTAATGTACTGAATACAAACAAACAAAAAAATTTTCCAAGGTCTAGAAATAAATTTAGCACTAAAGTAAGAGTTACTAATTCTAACCAACTTTTTTATTTTCTAGCATAACTCCATAAGTGCATCAATTGCTTTGTTTGAAAGTTTTTTTTATGCTTGAAGAGATTCATCCCCTCCATATACATACCCATAGCTTCAATGATAACATCCTTCGTGACCTCCATGTGTTAATTCCCCATAAGAAAACTTCCATTCTTCTAGGTTTTGAGAAATTATATAGTCATGGAGGGATTACTACCCTAAAGATATTATAGCTAGCCCATAATCTTTCCCCTTTCTAGAATGCTCCAAATGTCTAGTTTTTGTTTCCACTCCAAGCAATTATCATACTCACATCTCTTCTTTCTACCACCCATATCTCTATTCCTACTAAAATTATGTATCTCATCAAAGAAAGAAAGGAAATTCATAGTCTTGGCCTCGAAGAAATAACTATCTCCTTCGTTCTTTAAAAGCACTTGCAAAACATGTGACAAAAATTAAGTGATCACATCATAATTGTACCCTAGTGAAACACCTTTTCCAACTCACCTTATAAGTATACCCCATTGTAAAATTAATCATTTTTAAAAACTTATTTGTTGTTTCTTATCTGATCGTACTCCATCAAAGATGAGCCTTTAGTTGAGATGTCATTACCATTATACCCTACAATCTCCATGTGACTTTTATGAGCCATGTTAGTAGCCCAATCAATTTCCATGTTAGCTTCTCTATAGTTATGAGTAATAACATAGTTATCAGAGGAATTAATTAGATTTATAGCTTTGTAAATAATATTATTCAAATAGTCCATGAAGTGGTAGTGACCTTATTAAGATAGTTGATGATGCTTAAGGAGTCACCTTCAAGCCAATTTTTTTCAAGATTCTTACTCTTAGCAAATAAGAGACCATGTAATGTAGTAGTAGCCTCCACTATATGATTAGTTTTTTTATTTATAGGGATTTTCATATCCTCATTACTAAAACCATTTTCATCTCTGATAATGATCCCACATCCTGTAATCCCTAGGTTGCCATTTTAAGCACCATCAAAATTTATTTTATACCACCTCTTAGGAGGACAATCCCATCTATAATTGCTTCTAAGGTTGTTCTCCATGTGAAGATGATGATTTTCATCCACCTTTCAGTTCTTGATGATGATAGTCTCATAGTTATCTTTAGACTCTTGATCTTTTCCACTCATCCTAACATTGTTAGTCATCGCCCTCTTGATCTTGTAAAAACTATGGTTGGAATTTGACTACTTATGTGTAAATACCCTATCATTCCTATATTGGTTTGGTAGACTAGTGTGCAATCTATTGAGTGTTCCATAGATGAACAATATAGGGTACTATGTTTATGTGAAAAATAAGAACAAAAATATCTATGATGCTAATGGTGAACTAATTGGAAGTGGAGACAAAAAGAGAGGTTAGTTGTTCTACATAGACCTATCTGAAGATTTGTGTTTAGTTGTACAACTTAAAGATATTTGGTTATGGAATAAGATGATATTTCATTTGATCTTTGATAATTTTGTGAGCATTAGCAAGATGAAAAGTGTTAGATAGTTACCAAGGTTAAGAAAACCTAATAAAGTGATGTGCAACCAATGTCAAATGGCTAAATGACATAGTCTAGTTTCATGAGAAAGATCTATTTTTTTGATGATGTTTTGGAGTTGGTCCATACTAATTTATGTGGTCCTACTGAAGTTGAAAGGTATTATGTTGATAATATATTCATTCTATTTGTTGATGACTTTTCTTGAATGATGATTGTGATGTTTCCAAAATAAAAATATGATGCATTTCATGTTTTTAAGTGGTATTTTTCCAAAGTTGACAAGGAAACAAAAAAGAGTTTGAAGTTTTTGAGATCAAATAGAGGTGATGAATTCATATCAGATGAGTTCAACATGTTCAACAATGATAAATGAATCAAGAGACAAATGAGTGCTCCTAGGACTCCACCACAAAATGTAATAGTTGAAAGAAGCAAAAAATCAATCATGGACTATGGAAGAACACTGATGATAGAAAATAATATTTCAAAAGAGTATTGGAGAGAAGCTATAAGTAATATAGTATATACTCTTAACTAATTTTAAGTGAAGAAATCTTGGAAATGTAATGACAAGCAAGTGACTGAGAGCTGGGGGTAGGTTGACTCAAGGACCACTTGATTTCTTCCCACTAAGATTAGTTTTGTTTTACTTCTTTAGTTTATCTAATCTACTTCAATGATTTACATAAAGCAAAAAAAAAAAAAAATGTCATAACACTTTGACACAATATATGGTAACTCAAAAACCCCCTGAGTAGAAGATAAAAATGGGGTGGGAATGATATCCACAATTCTTCACTACTACAGTAATAAAGTTGGCCTGTTAGGGATTACAATTGATCACTTTTGGTGATCTACTCTATTAGGAGTATGAAGGATTGTTAAGTCCACCTTGTGAAAGGATTTTATAATACAATGAAGTGTCTACTCTATTATGAGATATATTAATTTTCCTTAGGGAAAAAGTCACCCAAGATCAAGGAACTCAAGTGCAAGAACAACAGTAGACTAGAAAGAGTATGATTAGAATAACAATATGCATTCAATTCAATGTGAAAATGCACTAGGAGTGCCTTTTATAAAGGCCTTTGGAATGCTTCTAGAATGCATAGGAATTAGCAACATGATAATTCATACAACCAAACACATGTCCACTAGGTGTGGATTATCCTCCATTAAGCATAGTGTCATGCAATAATTTTGCAACCCAAAACACAACCACCATTTTATTTTTATTTTTTGTTCTTTCTAGGTGATACAGAGAATTATACCCTCGTATCTATGCCTAATAGAAGTACTCATTGGAACCACATATGGGTCCAATTATGTAATATATGTTTTCTTAAGGACATTTGGTTATCACTTACTAAATCATGAGTTGAAAGTAATACTTAGCGACTGTTAGCTATGTTGATACTTTAACCAAGCCTTAGGTGATAGGGTTAGGATGCTAGTATTCCAAGTTAAAGTTTAGGGATACATTTAAATTAGATGTTTATGTACAGGAGTTCATCACCTTACCATTAAGCTCAACTTATTTCTAGTTCATTTCATATTGTTTTGTTCCTAATAATGTGCACTATACACAAGATGCATTGGGTTGAAATAAGGTGGTAGTAAGTTAATTGTTATGGTTATTATTATGATTTTGATTATTAATAGGGTTTAATACTTGCATTAAGGTTATATTGAAACTTACAAGATTACTATATTTACTATAATTTTTAGTAATTGGCTATATCTATATTTCATTTTTTATCCATAAGATCACTTACATGTAATTAATAACATGCCCATATTATTAAGTATTCAAGATAAATTTTAGTAATTAAATCGACCATGCTCCTAAAACATACGAACCATCTCACTACTCTAAGAAAACAAAGGAGAATACTTATTTTTACTCTGGACTAGCTCATCCAACACTCATCCACATTCCTAACTAACTCTTCCACTGATTACATATAAAGCTTCATTTTAATTCAACTTGTTTCTACAAACCTTCAACTTGAAAAGTACCTAGAATCTTTTAGGGACTAAAATTGTGTGCTCAATGTATATATGTATGTATGTATGTATGTATACATAAATATATACATATATACATACATACATACATACATACATACATACATACATACATACATACATACATACATATATATATATATATATACATACATATATAGATATATATATACATACATATATAGATATATATATACATACATATATATACATACATACATACATATATATATATATATATATATACATACATACATATACATATACATATACATACATACATACATACATACATACATACATACATACATACATACATATATATATATATATATATATATATATATCAATTATTCATTATTCATTCTAATTCTAAACACTACTACTATTTTTTATTATTATTAGAAGATATTAACAACTAATATTAATTTAACAATTCATTATGGTATACTTATCTCCAACAAGATCAAGACCATTTGCTAGCTCACTAATCTTAGCTTTGTAACTATATGTCATATACTCTGACTACCCTTCCCTTGAATATAATAAATAATCATAGTGCCACACAACATCATTGCACTAATGGTATCCATTCTTGTATGTCACTCAATGTATCCTATATACATTACATCCTCTCATATATTAGATTTGTGTACAAAATTTTAGCATTATATAGATGATTCCTAGAATATTTATACAGAACATAATTATCCCAAACCCTTTAATTTATTTTATTTTATTATTTTATTACTAATACTATTATTATCATCATCTCATTCATTAATCATGTAAAATTAGTTATCAATTAAAATATTTATTAGCCTTCGTAAGATTATATCTCCCTTAATACTTAATAAAACTCTCTCTCTCACTAACATATGCTTTTATCTACTTCATTAGTTAAAAATAAAATGTTATTAACATTTAACTGGGTTACATGATCTTGATAACCACCAACCCATTATCCTATTTAAAATATAATCCGAAACATATTTACCTAACCATACACTGCCCAACACCTTACTTTGCATAAAAAAACATCCTAACCAACCTCTCCATTCCCCCATGCAAAATTTTCTAGGGCTTAGTATCATGTGCCCACTTATTAACTACTTGCAAACCAGGTGTGGTTAAAAGTCTCATCTCTTTCTAGGCAATATGAAACATTAACTTCAAGGTAGAGGGGACACTAATATCACTTTTTTGCCTTGATTTCCCTTCCACTTCCCAACCAACTACCACTCCTTCCCTTTTCCAACACATGGTCCCTCCTTCCAAGGTGAAATAGGTTGTAGGAGGTCAAAGTTTTGCATTTTGCAAGATTTCCTAATTAGTTAGACACCTAGGAAAAGATATCAGATATAAGTCATGTTAGAAAAGGACTAAATCATTGCCACTTACATGATCACAATATGTGATAAGGCATGATCAAATAGTGGGGACCATAGCCCCCCCTCAAACAACCTCCCCAGCAACCCCCCCCACCCCCCTAAACCCACTCCGCTCTTTCCCATTGGGTATAGTGAGTTTTTAGAAAAAAGGTAATCAACAATCTAGGAGTATCTAATACTTTAATTTTGTTTATAAAATATAATTTCATTTAGGGTTTGTTTCAATTTTTAAATATTATATTTATTTTACTAGGTCCCTTGCTAAATGTAGAGGTACTTTAACCCTAGGGGTCAATCCTTCTAGGTAGGGTGTTTTGTATTCCAATGTGAGTGGACATATTTTGTCCTTTAAATGGTAAATTAGTTTAGTTTGTTTATTCCTCCGAGATGAAGTGATTGTTTTAATGGTATCTTATAAGGGAGATTCTAGCTATATTCTTCCCAATTATTACATTGCTCTACAATAGAGAATGGATTAATTTTCACATCCTCACACATTTTCTAGAAAGTTAAACACACTCTCTTTGTGTATTATTTTGGTTCAAGTATGTGTAATTACGTTGATTTACACCTATTTGATTTCACTTAAATTAGAATATTATATACATAAATTTTAACTCTAGTGTTGAGTTTAATGGAGGTCTAAGATTCTATTTAATGTATCCAAATAATCATTTTATTGAAGCTTATTAGAAAAAAAAGGACTCAAGGAATTATCACATGCTTACTCACTTATCATCAATAAATTTTAAGTCCCCTTATATTTTACCTAAACGAGATCTACTATGAGGTCTACTAGATTCAGTCTTCTCGTCTCACCATGAAACTTTTCAATATTAAACTAATTACTTTATTGAAAACATCTACATTTTCAACCATGATATGAGTACAATTTAGCCTTCACATTCCATAAATCAACTAGGCATATTCAAAAACATAATTCACATTGATTTCAATGGACATTAACTACTTTTAAATAGTTTCCTAAAATAATTCCATGAACATTTCCAATATTATCCACATTAAATTTTCAACTTGCAACTTCACTACATCCAAGTGCATACCAATGAAAATTAATGGAACAATTACATTTGATGCCTTCAATATTCCACTATTACTACAATGCAATCATGTATCAAAAAAACATGAATAAGATGGAGAATCCTCCATCACAAGTGTAATGCCCAATGAAAAGTTTTCTCTTTCAAGAAACAATCTACAAGATGATCATTCCAAGTTATTTTCCATTGCTCCATTGAATACAAATCTGCAAACGCATCAAAACAAAACAACAAGGACCTTGGGTGCTCTCTTGCCAACCATAGGCCTCCAAAGAGACCACCCCCATGCTAGGTGAACAAGGCTCAAATTGGGATTCACATATAATCTTTCAAGAACATATACATCACATCTCAAGCTTGAAAATATCCCATCCCAAGGATAAATCACAATACTTCACCAATGGAACCATAAACATAGGGAGAAGGTGTGCCTCTAAAATGGAGATTTTCCATATGAAACAATACCTACAAGAAACAATTTTCATGCCCTTTTAGGGCTTCAACCATATAATAGTTTCATTCCTTTTTGGGGCCTTTACAATCATACTCCAAATATACTATCATCAATTGTAACTCTCTTGGAGCCCATACTCCATAAACTCTATTTATACATCATACTTTCCTTATCACCCCTAGCAAGATATGAATGATTATGGCATACAATGGAGCCCGTACTCCAAGGTTCTCAATACATTTTCAAGACCAAATAACCCCTTCACCCTGGACTTCTCCTCCCTTCCCAAAGGGTGAGTGAAGCCCTCAAACCTATAACAACACTCATGTAGAAAATCATGGAATATCTATAAAAAAAAAGGAAAACAATGGAAATCCAACTTCATGCTCATCATAACAAAACATAACATGATCAAGATAATGCCACACATTTCCCTTACAATGGCATTCTCGCTACCTACATTCTCATGAATGCAATACCAAGATTCAACTTCAAAATGGAAGCAAACTATCTACATGGCAAGAACACCAACCTTTAATCCTTTTTGCAAAATGGAATGAACAGTCGTAGAAGAGCTCCCTCCAAACTTCCAAACCCTAAGAGTCTCTAAAGTTAGAGAGTGGGTAGACAACCCACTAATTTCATCACCAATCCTTTAAAAAGTATCCCCAAAAACCCCACTATCTTAAAATAGTCATAACTTGAGCTACCTTTTCTTACACTTTTGTCTCCTTCTAAAAATGTAGCCTTGAAAAACTAATAGAGTGGAAGAAATCAAGTGACACTCCAATTTTCGAATTTCTCTAAAAGTGACTTCTTTTGAGGGTTCCCAAGGTCATCTAGGCCTGCTAAAGGTTAGATATAGACCCCCAACCCATACTATTATCATGTGGGCACTTACTTTTCATCATGGTAACCCCCTAGGACCACTTTTTGATTATCAAAAGTTAATAGGAAGTGTGGTACATATGACTACTTCAATGAAGAAAAGTCTCCTTTTGAAGAACCCATATGATATGAGGCACCTAAGTCAAGAATCCATTGTGATGAAGAACTTGAACCAACCATAAGTGCTTTCCCTTTTCCATTAGAAGTGTTTGGAGTTGAATTGAATACTTGGAAGCATTTGTCACTTGAATTTTGTTCTTCTTGAGTAGGATTTCCAACTCATCAATTCTCTTAGTCTTGCAATGATGCTTTTCATGGTTCAGTTTCTCACAATATGCACAAATTTTTTTACCCTTATTCTCATTACTTTCCTTCTTGTTGGAATAAGAATTTCCTTGGTGTGAGGATGCTTTTTGTGTCTTAGATTATGATTTTTATTTCCACTGCTTTTTCTTGTTGTTGTTAGAACTTCTTCCTCCTTGACTTCAGTGATTCTGATCACTAGCCACAAATGCTTTGGTCATTGATGACATGAGAAATCCCATGTCTATCAAGTGGGATTGCTCAAAAATCAACATTTTTGCAAATGCATCAAATGTAGAATTTCGGAAAGCACTTACCATGAACAACATGTGGGTGTTATAACTCAAAAAAAAGGAATCATACTTTGAAGGTAGCCTCTTCAGGATGTGACCAATTAACCTATCATTGTTCATGGGATTACCATAATCTTTAAGTAGTGCTCTAAACTCATTGGCTTTGTTGATATAATCTTGAATTGTGCCTAAATTCTTTGGATCCAATAGAAGTAGTTCATCCTCAATCTAGTATCTCTTTTCCTCATCCACCTTACCATACAATGATTCAAGTTTGTCCCAAGCAAGTTTGGCTTCCTTGAAACTAGAAATGTGGTAGAAGAGATATCTATGTACACAAGTCCTAATAATTCATAAATCCTATTGGTCTTTAATTTGCCAATCAAAGAGTGTTGTAGCATCAATGGGTTTAGGGATTGTACCATCAACATAAAGATTTAAACCTTTTGCCATTAATCTACTCCATACAATATCTTTCCATGTAGAGTAATTTTGTGAAGTTAGAAGTGGACCTTTAGGTGAACCCATGATGCAAAAAATAAAAAGAGCACAACGGAGACACAAAAACACAATACACACCCCTCTTTTTCATTAAATCAAAAGAGCACCTAATAAAGATGCTTTTGGCACATTATATGTAGTGCATTCAGAATAGGCCACATGTCAAAATGCACAAAGTGGTCTTCTAATTTTTCTATTTATAGCTTCCTTTTGAGGCTCAAATCTATCACTTAGCATTGTAGCTCAAATGTACAATCATTATAAAAAGTAATCAAAGCAATACAATGGAGAAAAGGTCCTAACTCTGAAAGTGATATTCTTATCCACACAAACCTATAATTTGAATATAGATCTAAAAAGTAGACAAAAAATTAAACACTTTTAGAAAAAAAAAGAACCTATTTTCGAGTCCAGATGAGCTTGTACAAAGCATGTGAAGTTACAAAATATAGTATTGGATAGGTAAAATCACCAAAAAATGCAATTTCTGACAAATATATGCACCAAAACTAAGAAAGAACCACACCATTGAAAAGTTCAAAAAATTCTATACAAAAAAAATTAAAAAAATCACACCTAATTTAGAGTCTAGATTACTGAGTTATGACCTCCCAAAGTTGGACTGTCAAATCAAAGCTACATCTAGAGAGGGCTCTAGGAAAAAAATTGTGAGGTTAAATTTGATGGTCAAATGGCCATTGCACTAGTTAAAAATGTTTCAGGAAATGATGATCAAATGAATGTCAAATTTAAGATAATAATATACTAACACAAGCAAAAAATCAGCCTCCCTAGTTAATGTGGCCAATGACATCAACATATGACATCAACGCTATACTATACAAATGATATAGGAAAATCTTACATGGGTGTATAACCACCTACTTGTGTGGTTGCAAAGGTGGTAGGTGATGTCAGTCCTTCACTGAGGTGGAAAAATACTGACTATGTTGTCAATGTTCACATGGAGGCTTAGTTGAGGTGCCACATGTCTAACTTCTATTTGCACTAGACACAAATCTAACTAAACTATTCGTAGGACATTGGGTAGATGTGTGTACCATGTATGGCATGCCACATGGTAGACAAAAACACCATTAGAGCTTTGTTGACTAGTGGCTAGGAGATTGAGAAATGATAGAGATTAAAAAATAGTAGATAGTGAAAGGTGTTTAGTCCCACACTAGTTGAGGGAAATTCTATGCAGGCCTTTAAATGCAAAGGTAGCTAGGATTAAAACAAAAGCACCCATCATGAGTTGGCCACCAGTGTTGGGTAAGCATGGATAGATATGGAGTATTTTGGTACCCACCAAAATTATGTGCTTAGTTAGATATTGCTATTGGTAAAAGTGATGAGCTTTCAAAGCAGCTACCAAAATAAAGGAGGAATATGCCATTGATAAAATTGAATATTCACTTCAAAATGTAGGGTCGGGGTGTCACTGCCTAGTGCATGTACAATTTTTTTTTTCTGCTAGCTCAAAGGGAGAAAAATTCCAAAAATTTGTAGTAAAATGAAAATAATTGCAAAGAAGAAATAAAAATTAGATCTAAGAAATAATTAAGTAGATCTACAAGTGATCATACCCACAATTGAAAATCTTGCCTTTAGGTGCTGATTTGCAAAACAAAATTGCCTCAAAATTGACTTTGGCCTAGGGTAGGTGAGTTTATAGCCAGTTTTCACTAAATCAATGTTTGAGACATAATGGCAAGGTCATTTCTAGCTTTAGATTCTCCCAATGACTACAATACTTCAAATTTGGGTCGAGGTGTTGAAGCAACAATGGTCTCAAATGGCTATGTGAAGAGGAATTATCCAAGCTCTAATACCAAGTAATAATTTTTCTTATGGAAAAATTAACCCAAGATCAAGGAACTCAAGCACAAGCATAATAGTAGACCAGAAAGAGTTTGATTAGAATAACAATATGTATTCATTAATCTAATTAGATTACCATAATCCATTAGACTTTTTTATCTTTTGTTTCTAGATTTGATTGGATTTGATTGCTTCTGGATGCTAAAAAAATGAACGCAATCAAATCCAAAAGCAAAAGATAAAAAAATATGTATTCAATCCAATGTAAAAGTACACTAGGAGTGCCTACATATAAAGCCCTCTGGAATGCTTTTAGGATGCATAGGAATCAACAACATGATAAGTCATACAACTAGGCACATGTCCACTAGGTGTGGATTATCCTCCATTAAGCACAAGAGTAAGTGCAATGATGAGACGATAAGCCCATAAAGGTGTAGCATGCAAATTAATGTTGTAGACACCATGTGATATAATAGGAGTGTGAATAATTGTGTTGTCTACATGAAAACTTAGTTAATTATGCAAACTCCTAAGTGTCTCACTAGATAAATAATAAAATAATGTGATAACCTACTTAAACTTAAGTAAATTATAAATAGTAAATACATATTTACACCAACAAGAGATTTAGATAGATATTGTCAGGTCCACCTAGTTAGAGGATTTAACTAATGCACCAATTAGGATGAATCAACAAGATGATCTCTACTTTTCAACTCTATTTTTTTATGTAGATCCATTGAATAATATGATTGCCTAATTGTGATGGATGAGGCTTTTATCTACTCTTTGTATTACCTTGTAGTTTTCTCACATAATTTGCTCCATATTTTCTCTTTTTCTTTATATATATCTTATATTACACTTCTTACACCCTTCACACTTTAGATAAATGAATTTCTCTTTCTTATATAACCTGTAGACAATAAGTTTATACCAATTTTTCTCTAATAGTAGGTATCTTTAAATGAATCAAATTATAGCTTTAGGTTGGCCCATATATTGATCGTCAATAAATAAATTGCATTTGATGTTTTGATGATACTTGGGTAACATAGTGAGATTTGGTGACACTATTTCTCAGTTAGCATTGGATTCTCAAATAAATATGTGATACTTAGGTGATATAGGAGCAATATACAACTTAGTTTACATAGAGAACATGATTTACTATATGAGCTTAGTTCACACTTGGAACTTGGATTCCACCGGCAATACTAAATGACTTAGTTTAAATACTATGAGCTCAATTAAGACAATAAACCTTCATTTACTCAAGATACACTAAAATATTATCTACAATAGAAAGATTGGTTGTAATATTAACTGACCTTCCTAGTTAGCTTAAGTGGTCTATCTCTAATTGACAATATGTTTTACCATAGGGTCAACAATCTCCCCCTTTGGCAGTTGTGACAAAAACATTTATGGGTGAGTGCACCAAGTTAGTGTACAAAAAAGTGGACACCCAAAAAAAACTAAAAGAAAATCTCAATAACCTAATTGGGTTTTCAATACCCTGATCAAGTTATTGAAAAGTCAAATGCAAGCTAGGCTTGGTTTCCAAACCTAGGAATTATAATTTTAAAAGCATGATGAAGTTCTAAAAAACCAAATTGAGTTTTAAAATTTATTGGGTTTCTTAAAACCCTATTGGGTTTTAGGAAACATAAATAATTTTTTGTCACCCACCTTTGAGGAAATTTTGGTACCATCAAATGACAACAACAATGTGTATTGCAAGCAAGAAGAAAAAACCAAATCAGGTTTGTAAGGAAAATAACATTTTTGTCACATTTTCATCCATGGAACCCACAAATGAGGTATGTCTTCATTCTTTTTTTCATTTACGTATTTTTCCATCGTAGTCTATAATGTAGTTTTGTAGTATGTAAGATTTGTAATTTTTTTCATAATTTTTAATTTTTTAATTTTTTTTAAAAATATTAGATGCATGAATGAATCCATGAAAATGAGGGAGAGGTGAAAGACAACCTCCTATAGAATCAAACCCTCCCCCCATAATGACACAACCAAAAAACATTTCAACCATTCTAACACAAACACAACAACCTCCACCCATAGGGAAACAGCACAAAAGGCTTCACTCAATGTTCCTATTCAACAACCACTACCACCTATAAACCCCCTATGCATACCATTACATTATTTAACTGCTACACAAGAGGACCTCATAAAATGCCTTACCCAAAATAGCGCAAACATTACCCAAGTGATAAATAGGTTATGTTCATCTACAATTTCTCACCACTCAACTCTAGCAAATAAACTTGAACAAATGGCCCAAAATTTAAATTAGGTGTCTAGGTAGGTTAAAAAATTGGGTACATGGAGGGATATGTATCAAGCATTTTATGTCAATGGGTTATCATATCAACAAGAGAAAGGTAAAGAGATAAAGAAAGGTAATTTATGTTCTTTTTATACTGTTCCTATATTTGGAGACCTCATATAACACACATTGAAATATTTTCCTATTTATTGGTGACCTCATACTAGGTTGAGCTCATATTTTTGGGATAGGTGGTTGTTGCCTAAGTTTCAATTCATATATTTTTCCTTTAGGGTTTGAGTCAATTCAAAAGTGAATGTCTTGAGGTTGAGTTATGATGGCCTTTGTTCTCTTTTTTTTTGAGTTAACCTAATGTGAGGAATCATATGAGAAATATACCAATCCATGGCTAGGTAATTAGGTTTTGGAAGGGTTTATTATGCATTTTCCTGATGAGAAAAAGATCTAGATGTTTCTAGTAAGTCATATTCATTATTCCTAATCATGTCAAAGAAAAAGATTCATTTTGAGAAGCAGTTCTTCATGAAATAATTTCTAAATCTCTTAGAGTTTCTAAGTTTATGGTCAAAGTTTTATATCTAAAGATGGATACATTTAAAAGGAATCACATTCATATTTAGAGAAAATAGTAGTGAAGAATATTGAAGACTAAGGCTAAATATTGATATATAGATTGTGAGAATAAGTCAAAAGCAAGATGATGTTGGAAATTTTATTGAAAAGATGACTGATGAAGAAGATTGATTGAAAGAGGGAGATTTTTGTTAAAAGAATATTTCAATCATTGTTTTGTCATTGATATCAAACTTGGAAAGGTTGAGTTATGATTTTGTAATGAAGAGCAAGGATCAATTAAGAAAATGGTTAAATGATGTATTGATAACATATTCAAAGATATAGAGGTTGGACACACATAGAAATATTCAAGGAATAAGTTGTAACAAGGTTGACTACAAATCTTAAATTGAGTTCATCAGTAGGTGTCGAGCAAGCTAGTTTAAGTGGAGCAAATTCTCAGTTGGAGATGAGCAAATGTAAAATCAAGTGTGTGCCAATTGAAGTTCAAGTGCTGAGCAAAGTAACAAGTGTCAAGCATTAAGAAATCTTAATAGGTGCTAAGTGAACTTTAGGTGCTAAGCATTAGTAAAAACATAGTTGATGCTGAGTAACACAATATGCGTCAAGTATTAGAATTTCAATAGTGCCAAGCTATTGCATTATTGAAAATGACAAATATTTGCTAGATCTAAGCCAACATAGTTGTTACCTTGAATTTTTTGAACTAGTTGGAGGATAAGGATGATGAGCTAGTGGCACAAATTTTTATGTAAACCATTTTTGAGAAAATTCAAGTGAATTCTTTATGATGTTTCTAGAACAAAAAAATATGAGTTAGGTTCAATGAATCCTGCCTAATCCATGTGAATTGAAATTAAAGAAGGGAAGAATTGAGCAAGAAAAGAAGTTCTAGATTTCTATTTAAGGAATCATAGGCCAGGAAGAAAGAGTTGCTGGTGTGCCAAATTGCAAAGTGGTTAGAAGAGTGTCAAGGAGAAGACACCTAGGAGAAAGAAGAATAGAGCACAGAGACTCTAATTTGATGAGTGGTCAGAAAGAGAAGATTGTACTGGTACATTGAGAATGGAGACTCAAGGAGAATAGGCTTAAAAGGAGGGCAAGTTGTCAAGAGTTGCAAAGACTAAAAGCTAGGAAATATTATGAGGTGAGAAGTGATCTGAGAGCTACAAATTAAGTTGTATGTTGTAATCAGGTCTAAATCCCTTATTGCTACTCTCTAGAAATTGTATCAGTTAGGGTAGAAGGAAAATCCTATGGACTTAGGTTGGTTTAATAGCCATTCATAAATCCTTTAACAAGGTGGCATTCCAAGTTAGTGTTATAAAGTCCTCTAACCAGGCCCACTTTTAACGAGGTGGTTAAATCCTTTAACTAAGTCACATTTAATAGTGTGTTGTAAGCCATTAATAGGGCAAGCCTTTCACAGGGCATTACTTTAGAAGAGTGAGAATTGAGTAGCGTGTTACTGGTGGTTTTTCCTAAATTGGGTTTCCACATAAATCATTATGTTATGTGATTGCCTTTACATGTGTTATGCTTGCATGTTGATTTATAGTAACTTTCCGAATAGGAAAGTTATACCTTGGATGAAAAAATAGTTGAATGGGCACACTTTACTTGTTGAAAATTTTGAATAGGACATTTGGAACTTGAACAAGTAATTCACTCTCCCTCCCCTCTCAGTTATTCTAAAGCATTTCTAACAATTGGTATCAGAGCCATCTACTTATTTAGTTTTGAGGTACTAGAAGTAGGAAGATCAAGATGTCCAAAGAGAGAACTTTGCAAGCTCAACAAAGGCAACTTCATTGGGTGGAAAAGTTTGATAAAGCTACACCTTGGATCAATAGGTGATTATGCAAAAAATTCAATCAGAACAAAGCATGTACACCCAATTGGACCTCTTACTATAGATGATTTGAACAAAAGGAAGGAGCACAATTAGGCAATGCTAGAGATTGTCTCTGTACTTAGTTATGCTAAATATGATGATATCAAAGAATGTGACACTGCATTTAAAATGTGGAAAGCCCTAACAGATATCTATGAAGGAGATCAGAATGTCCTTGGAGCAAAGAGAGAAAGCCTTAGAGGAAAGCTTGATGACATGAAAATGGAGGAAGTTGAGACTGCTACACAATATGGATCTAGAATGATGGATGTGGTAAGTGCAATAAGAAGTTTGGATGGTCAATTGGAAGAAGAGACTATCAATAGAAAATACCTGAGAACCCTACTTCCCATCTATGCTATTAGAGTTTCAACCATCCAAGAGCTAAGGTGTTAATAAGGAAACACACTAACCTTTGAAAGAATAGTAGGAAGACATACTACATTTCAAGTGTCAAATTTTGACAACTACAAACCTAAGAACCTTGAATCTTTTTTAAATGCCAAAATGACAATAAAAGACATTAAGGAGGTCACATCAAACTAGAAGAGAAGAAAAGGAAAACATACATCTAGTGATAAGAGCACAGATGAGGAAGATGTGGAAAAGTTGGAAGCACTATTGGCTAGGAGATTCCATAGAGGCAAAGGTAAATTCAAAGGTAAGCTACTTATAATTTTTTTTAATTGCAATGAGGTAGGTCATATTGTTGCAAGGTGTACACAAAAGAACTATAAAGAAGAAAACAAGTACAACAGTAGGAGACAAGACGATAGTATAGGTTACAAGGACACAGAAAAAAGATGCTACCTTGTTGAAGAAGATTCTGATAAGAATGATGATAAATTAGTCTATGTGGCCATGAAGGATGAATTAGATGAACATAAAGTAATAACATTGGTAACCTATATGAACAAGAATGATAAGTGGATCGTAGACAATGGGTGCTCACATCACATGATAGAAGACAAAATTAAGTTATTACCTTTACTCAATATGATGGAAA
Source organism: Cupressus sempervirens (assembly GCA_028749045.1). Classification (NCBI taxonomy): domain Eukaryota; kingdom Viridiplantae; phylum Streptophyta; class Pinopsida; order Cupressales; family Cupressaceae; genus Cupressus; species Cupressus sempervirens. Next base: position 895,296,104 of record CM053787.1, read on the forward strand.
TAATGTTAGATTTAGTAATGCTACTCCATGTCAAATCAAAGAAAAATGCTCTAGTAAAATTACAAATAAAATTTCATGTGAGAATGCATACTATGTTGAAGGATTGAACTACAATCTATTGAGTGTATCACAGTTAGACAATGTAAGTTGCAAAGTAGAATTTGGAAACAAATTTACCAAGATCTATGACACTAATGGAAATCTAATAGGAAAAGGTGAACAAACTAGGATTAACTTGTTTTACCTAGATATGGAAGATGCAACTTGTCTTGTTGTTAGACTTGATGATGTGTGGTTATGGCATAAAAGGTTGTGCCAATTTAACTTTGATAATTTCACTAGCATCAGAAAAAAGAAGAAACTTTGAGGTTTTCCTAAACTAAAGAAGCCTAAAAGTACAATGTGCAAACCATGTCAACTAGGGAAGATGACAGTCTAGTTTCAAAAGAAAAATATACACTTCCAAAGAAGTATTAGAGTTAGTCGATATAGACTTATGTGGTCCAATAGAAGTGCAAAGCTACCTAGGAGACATATACATAATATTATTTGTAGATGCCTATTTCAGGATGATGGTTGCCATGTTTTTAAAGCAAAAATTTGATGCATTTCAAATGTTCAAGTGATATTTGGCTAGAATTCAGAAGGAAACAAGTAAGAGTCTAAAATGCCTAAGATCAAACAAAGGAGGTGAGTTTACATCAAAAGAATTTGAAATATTCTAAAATGACCAAGGTATCAAAAGGAAAACATTAGCACCAAGAACTCCACCACCAGATGGTATTACTAAAAAAATGAAAAGGTTAGTAATAAACTTTGCTAGAACCTTGATGATGGAGAAAAATTTTGCTCTAAAATACTAGAGAGAAGTTGTAAGTACTGTTGTTTACACCTTGAATAGTGTCCAAGTCAACAAAGGTAAAAACACAACACCTTTTGAATTTTGGTATGGTCACCCACCTAATGTAAAACATTTCAATGTCTTTGGTTGTAAATGGTATATTATTAAAGATACTATAAATGGCAAGTTTGATGCAAAGAAAGATGAAGGCATATTCCTTAGATACTCCACTAGAAGAAAAGCATATAAGTGTTTGAATACTAACACTAAAAAGATTGTGGAAAGTGCAAATGTAAATTTTGAAGAGCATGCAGAAGTCCAAGTTGATGATTCCAAGCAACTAGAAAATTACAGATCTTTTGTATACTTCTATGAAGGAATGATTATTGAACATAATGCTGCCAACCAAGTTGGGAATCAAAAAAAAATTGTAGTATCAGCCGAGTCACAACCAATGAATGTCGAGTTGCATTCAGAAGCCGAGTTGGAGAATGAAGAAAATGCACATTCTAATTATGAAAATGGTACACATGAAAGAACTGATGAAGTACCAAATGAAGAAGAATAAAATGAATTTGAAGCTAAAGAATCAAACATGGAAAGAAGGAAAGAACTAAGATTAGCCAAGTATGTAAGAAGACATCACCTTGTAGATAAAATCATTGGTGACAAGGATGCTAGACCAATGACAAGAAATAGACTAAGAAATGAATTATGTCTATTGAGCAAGGTTGAGCCCAAAGTAGTGAAAGATTCCCTATAAGATGATGACTACTATAAATCTATGGAAGAGGAGATAGTTTAGATTGAGAAGAACAAATCCTAGACCCTAGTTCTTAGACTAGCTGATAAGAATGTAGTTGGTACAAAATGGGTGTTTAGGAACAAAATTGATGAGAATGATGAGATAACAAGAAACAAAGCCAGATTAGTTTGCAAAGGTTATACACAAGAAGAAGGATTGGATTATGGGGAAACATTTTCCCTTGTTGTAAGAATGGAAGGAGTAAGAACATTGCTTGCATATGCTACCTACAAAGGTTTCAAAGTCTACCAAATGGATGTGAAGTTTTCCTTTTTGAATGGTATACTAGAAGAAGTTTACATAGAACAAACAGAGGCATTCATTGATGACAACAACAAGGATATGGTTTGGAAATTGCATAAGGTGCTTTATGGTTTGAAGCAAGCACCTAGAGCATGGCATGAGAGAATGGACAAATATCTTGTGAAGATTGGATTTGAGAGAACAGATGACAACAATAACTTGTACATCAAGACAAAAAGAGGTAAAGATATTTTCATATCTAAAATCTTTGTTGGTGATATAATATTTGGAGGAAATGATGTTCTATGCAAAGATTTTGCTAATCAAATGAAACATGAGTTTGAGATGTCAATATTTGGAGAAATCAAGTTCTTTTTTGGATTGCAAGTACATCAATTAAAGCATGATATTTTTATGACCCAATCAGAATACATCAAGGAGATACTCAAAAAATTTGGATTAGAAGAGTCAAAACTAGTTAGTACACCAATGGTGATAGGACATAAGTTATCAAAGAATGGTGAGTCAATTGAAGTGAATCAAACACTATATATATCAATGATTGGAAAGTTGTAATATGTTGTACATAATAGACCAAACATTGCATTAGATGTTGCAATAGTGGTACGATTCTTTGCAAATCCAAAAGAAAATCATTTGATGCTAGTAAAGAGGATACTAAGGTACCTAAAAGGAACTGATGACTTTGGTTTGTACTACAAGAGAACTAAAAAGTTAGAATTAAGGGCCCACACTAATGTAGATTGGGGAGGTAATATAAATGATAGAAAAAGCATGAATGGAGGAGCACTTTTCTTGGGAAAATGATTCATTACATGGACCAACAAAAAACAAAGTTGTACCTCATAGTCCACTACAAAAGCTGAATATGTTGCAATTGCTATCAATTGCAATAATATTGTATGGATCAAACATTTGTTGCAAGTTATGAAGGAAGAGGTAAATGAATCTACGATACTTTATTGTCATAATACAAGTGTTACCAACATATCAAAGAACCCTATAATGCATAGCAAAACTAAGCACATTGTAATCAAGTAGCACTATGTAAGAGAATTGGTGTAAGACAAACAAGTGAAGATGGAATATGTTAGCTTAAAGGAATAGATTGTTGATATCTTCACAAAAGCACTACCTAAAGATACTTTTGAGTATCTTAGAGGTAAGTTAGGGGTAATACCCCTAGCAAAGGCTACTTAAGTAAAAGAAAGACTACCCTACATCAAAGGAATTAATTGTTGAGATATTACATTATGTAAAGGATACTTACTTTAGGATTCATGCCTAAAGTAATCAAAGTGAAAAAGATACAAAATCAGTCACAAGCAAGGTGATAGATAGAGAAATTGAAAGAACTCGCAAAAAATACACTTTCATGTTAAGACACTGAAATAATATGTCTTTAGCATTGTTGTCAAAGAGGGAGAAATGTCAAGAAGCTAATAAACAACATTTGATCAATAGTATGAGGGAGAAGGAAATATAAATGATCAACAATTGGGTGAAAAGATGAAGAAGCTAATCAAAAAATATGGACAAAGAATGAAGTAGAAGATGAGTAATACATACTAAGGGAGAGAAGAAAAGAAAAATGATACATTATTTGAGAGGGAGAGGCAAAAATGAAGCAATTAGGATAGTAGATCAAAACAGGGAGATGTGAGAACTGATGGTAACACAATTACTCTTTGGCATTTGACTTATTGTTCTAACCTAGTTAGCATTTTGATAACTTAGTTAAAAATTTTAGGTTTTTGGTTGATCAGTTTGGTTTGCCATCAATGCCAAAGTGGGAAATTCTTGGAAATCTGACTAAAAGGATCATTGATGAAGAAGATTGTGAACAAGATTCATTGAAAGAGAGAAATTGTTGTTAAAAAAATGTTTTCCAACATTGTTTTGTCATTGATGTCAAACCTAGAAAGGTTGAGTTATGCTTTTTTAATGAAGTGCAAGGATCAATTAAGACAATGGTTAAATGATGCATTGGGAAAAAATTCAGAGATATAGAGGTTGGGCACACTTAGAAACATTAGAGCAATAAGTTGTAATAAGGTTGACTACAAAGAGTAAACTAAGTTCATCAATGGGTCTGAAGCAAGCTAGTTTAAGCCGAGAAAATTCTCAATTGAAGCCAAGCAAATGTGAAATCTAGTGTGTGCCATGTGAAGTTCAAGTGTCAAGTAAAGTAACAAGTGTTGAGCATTAGAAAATCTTAAAAGGCATTGAGTGAACTTTAGGTCCTAAGCATTAGTAAAAATACAGTTGATGTCGAGCAACACAATATGTGGCAAGCATTAGAATTTCAATAGTGCCGAGCTACTGCATTATTAAAAATGACAAATATTAACCAAATCTGAGATAACAAAGTTGTTACCTTGAGTTTTTTGAACTAGTTGGAGGATAAGAATGATGAGCTGGTGGCACAAAATTTTATGTAAATCATTTTTGAGAAAATTCAAGAGGATTCTTCATGATGTTTCTAGAAAAAAAAAAAGGGTTCGATTCAATGAATCCTACCTAATCCATACAAATTGAAATTAAAGGAGGGAAGAATCGAGTGAGAAAAGAAGTTATAGATTTCTATTTAAGGAATCATAGAACAAGAAGCAAGAGTTTCTAATGTGCCAAATTGTTAAGTGGTTAGAAGGGTGTCAAGGAGAACACATCTAGGAGAAGGAAGAATAGAGCATAGAGACTCTGCTTCAACAATGGTCAGAAAGAGAGGATTGCACTTGTACATTGAGCATGGAGACTCAAGGAAACTAAGCTTGAAAGGAGGGTAAGCTATCAAGGGTTGTAGAGACTGAAAGCTAGACAATGTTATGAGCTGAGAAGTGATATGAGATCTGTAAGTTAAGTTGTATGTTGTAATTAGGTCTAAATCCCTTATTGTTACTCTCTAGCAATTGTATCAGTTAGGGTAGAAGGAAAATCCTATAGACTTGGGTTAGTTTAATAGTCATTTGCAAATCCTTTAATAGGGTGGCATTGCAAGTGAATATTATAAAGTCCTCTAACTAGGCCCACTTTTAACATGGTGGTTAAATCCTTTAACCAGGTCACATTTAATAGTGTGTTGTAAGCCTTTAATAGGGCAAGCCTTTCACAAGGCATCACTTTAGAAGAGTGAGAATTGAGTAGCATGTTATTGGTGTTTTTTCCCAAATTGGGTTTCCACATAAATCATTGTGTTATGTGATGATCTTTTTATGTGTTATGCTTGCATGTTGATTTACAGTAACTTGTTGAATAGGAAAGTTATAGCTTGGATGAACAAATAGTTAAATGGGCACACTTTACTTGGTGAAAAGTTTGAATATGACATTTTGACCTTGAATAACTTATTCGACCCCCCTCCCCCCCCCCCCCAAAGTTTTTCTAAAGAATTTTTAATAGACTAGTTGAATTCAGTATAGAGTGCACACTCAAAATTAGAGAAATGGTGAAGAACATGGTTAAAGGTGATAGATACCTGGGTTGAAATTTAATTAATGAATCTAAATAATATGAATGTCCATGTCATCAAGTTGAATAGTCAAGTCAACCTGGAAATAAGACTCTTTTTATGATCATCATATTTTACAAAGATCTATGGATGTCACTTTGTCACTTTCCAAAGTTGCATAAAGAATAACTCAAGTGACATAGTAATGATATGACACATGGAGTAGATGGGTCGATGCTACAACTAAAAAAGGATAGTTAATGCATTTCTTAAACTTACCCATGTGATCTTGGAAATCTATAGTTATTGAATGATTGCTAATGAATAAAACAAACCCCTAGTTAAGTTCATGACTAAGTGAAAGGATACAATTGCACCATTCTAGTCAAGGTAACTCATGGTTGAAGTTGTGATAGAAAGAAAACATGGAAATTGCATTGTCATAGGTTAAGAAAGGTATTTAAGTTTAAAGTTGCAAAATCATGATCATGGTTAATAAAAATTTATCTCCAAGTCATTGGAGTTAATGAATTAAAGGCATCCTAAGTTGTGACCCATTGAAAGGGTTAGTGCCAGATTCTTCAAGCAGTGAAATTATGCCACCTGTTTGCCATGGTGTACCTAGAAAGTGGACTTGCATTGTAAAGAAAATAAAGATTTAACATCATTTTATCATCATTTTTAGATTGGAAAATATCTGCAATTGTCGCTTTCTTGCTATATAATGTTTCTTGACTGTTATTCTATGAAATAAAGAAACAAGAAGACATATGTATACAGAGGGACCCATGATAAAAGTTATGAAGGAAGGTTAGAATGTTCTGATCTTGACTGTTGATTTGAGATCAATGATGAGAATTCAAAGCTTTGATTATTGTTGAAATATGAAATAAGTAGTTTGGCATGAAACAATAGAAGATGATAAATAAATGATTTTCTATAGGATTTTCTTAGATTACATGAAGGAAAGTCATGGAGTGTTTTTAGGAATATCACTAATTTAGAATCATCCATGAAAGAGATACCACATTCTTATATCACAATGAAGATTGAAGAATTTCATATTTATTCTCATTTTCTTTTCTATTATATGACTATTGGTCTACCATAATTAATAAATGAAAGAGAACTATAAACGTAACCTCATTTGACAATACAAAGGTTCAAAAAATTGATGGCGAATTGGTATGTAATTCTGTTTACCCAATTTTCTTGTCATGTTTTATGTCCTATGTATAGAGTAGTTTTTCATTAAGAGTTGAAATATAATCATGTATGATTTTTTGAATAATTAGACGAATTCCATTTCACTTTTTTTTTTGCAATATAATGATTCCATTTACTATTTTCATATATGCTAATGTTTCTTCTCTTGTCATTTCATAACAGGTTAGATTATTTCATTGAGAAATGAATGATAAATTTTTATGAATCTATTGGTTATTAGTTGGATTCCATTTCACTCAAGGCTAATGGTAAAAGAAATTCAATTTTCTCTCATGTACATATCTCTTTCATTCCTCCTCAACACCTTAGATAGTTATCCTTCACTGCTCTCAGGTTAAGAGCTTGTTATATCAAAACCCTTAATCTCAATAAAAAATATTCATTGCATATCATTGAAAATCATATGGAACTATACCTAATCAATTCAAAGGGTAGTCATAGAATACATACACTAACCCATTTGTTGGTAAACATACTTTTGTCTCTCCAAAGCATTAGGTATCAAAGAGTCAAGATTATAAAATCTAATAGGAGGACAAACTATTAACCAACAGTTTTTGGTGACTCTGCTAGGGAGAATTCAAATGAAAGTTCTAAATAATTCCATTTCATAATTAGTCTTCACTCTAAATATATATTTGAGTTTCAAGAAAAGACTTTTGGTATTCAGGTGTTTTCCATAAGAACATGATACCATTTTAATAGCCTCAACCTACTACAAAAGAGATGAAAACTCAAAGTTGAATATTGGTAAGTTTTTTTAAAACACAATTTTTTTTGAAATTTAGCTACATCTTGGATCCAAAATATACCAGCAGTGCAAGGGATAAAGGAAAGATTGACCCAAAATATGAAGAGCTCAAGAAGGATAATTTTCCTATCTTAGAAGATGTTTGTAGAAGAGGAAGAGTATGTGCAAGGGAATCTATTACTGAACTCCTAGATACTTTCCTATCTATAGTTGTTCCTCCGAATAAAACATAGAGAAGTCAATCATCTTCTCCTCTTGTTGCTAAGATTTTCATTCCTCTTATTTTTTATGATTTTTTGTTAATTGGTGCAACACTTCCAATTTCTATTACTTTTTAGACAAACTAGGATATTGTACCAATAGATATGGCACAACCATGGGGAAATTCTATTGGTCCTCTTGACCTTGGAGCTAATTTCAAACAAACTAGGATATTGTATCTGTAGCTATGGCACAACCATGGGGAAATGCTATTGGTCATCTTGCCATTGGAGCTATTAATGATCTGCAAAGAGAATCAAGGAAGAACTTTCCAAGATTTAATGGTGATGGTACCACTTCCATAGAACTACACTTAAGCACTCTCCATAAGGCTTGTGGTGTAGTAAATCCTCAACATGAGGATGTGGTTGTTAGAATTTTTTTTGATATGCTTGTAGACAATGCTGCTGATTGGTTTCAAGACATGCCTATAGCATGCATCACAAACTGGAACACTATGAAATGAAGGTTTGAAGAACATTAAAAAAGTACTTAAGATGGACAAATATTATTGTTACAATTAGCACAGATAAAGATGTTAGAAATATTATGATAGACCAAGTTACTAAGAGGAGAGGGGTTAATCAGTAACCAATAAAACTTAATCCTTCATGTGTATTTTGGTCTAATTGCATCCATGAGAAATTGAAAACATTAAAGCATTCATAGCACTTTGACACACAATTTTTTTACCTAGAAACCTTCTAGATAGAAAGTAAAATTCAATGGTGATGATACCCATTATATTTAGTACTATAGTAAAAAGTTGGAATGTTAAGGCTTACAATTATCAATTCTGATGATCTACCTTGTTAGAAGCAATAAGTACTACTAGGTCTACCTTGGAAAAGAATTTGTAAACATACAATGAAGTATGCACTTGGAAAAGAGATTTACATAGGACTATTAAGTCTATATTGTGAAAGGATTTGACTAAGCCACCTATTAGGATGAAATAGGAGTTGATCTTTGATTTGCAACTTCAATTGCTAAATGAGAATCCCTTAAATATAGTAATCAACTAGCTATGAAAGATAAATCTTTGCTACTTCTTGTAGTATTGTAGCCTTTTTAATTCACTCTTTTGCTCTCTTTTGCTTATTACATTACTTCTATATCATACATTTGATGTGATATAATACATTACACATATACCAATCCAATTTATAAATTAAAAAGTTAGCCACAATAGAAGTTTACATTAAAAAAACAAAGTCAACCCAGCTACAAGAACTCAGGTTCTGAAGACTCACTTAATGAGGTTTTGATACTTAGCATACACTATCAATGATTGACATCATCATGCACTTGGTACACATAGAAACTCAATCCATATTGCTCACTTCCAAGTAGTCTTGAACTTGATTTTCACTAGTGACTCAGTGAATACTATGAAACTTGGCATATAAATTGAATCACTTGATTCATATTGCATAGCTCAATCAATGCTATCACTACAAGCTCAGTATAAACTAAGTCACTTGGTTAACACTAAGTGGTTCGATTAACACTAGACTCACATTACATCAACTAAAAACCTAGTAGGCACTGTATGACTCAGTTTTCACTGATAAACTTGGCATACACTAAGATGTTCAGTTTATACTACTAATCCACACCATGGTAGTAACTACTTGGCACAAACTGAATAGTGGGACTTGGTAGAAACTATAGAACTTGGTAGATACTTACAATATGAATAAGTGTATGTAACTAATAATAAACATGAATATAATGGCAATAATTTCCCCCTTTGGAATTAGTGACAAAAACACTTATCAGTCAAAACTAAGTTCAAAATGTTCAAGAACATCTTATATCCATCACCTTATGTTTTTGACTCTATAGAGTATACTACTTTTGAGATTTTTCAAAATAAGTTGTGTAAGAGATGTACCTCTGAGTATTTGTACATGAATAATATTATAATACTCCCCCATACATAATATATTGTATACTATACATCTATTCACTTCTGATATATACATTTTCTCCTCTTTTCTATAGATCTTCTCCCCCTTTTTGACATTAATTCCAAAGATGTATGCTATATATTATACAGTAATGCCAAAATATGTCAAGAAATATGAATGTACCTTCAAAATTAATCTCAATGTCTTGTCCCAATTCTTTTGCAACACTTTGCATGTGTGTAATGCAATTCACACTTCTACTCACAATTCTATCATGTGGTCTACAATGGAGAAGTTTTTTTCATGGATGAGTTTTTTAGCATGTGCAATATGTTTATGCAATGCATCCATGTTTGGAAGAATCATGCCATATATATTGATCAATGTAGCTCTTATTCTTTCCTCCTCTCTCAAACATTCTACCTACATATTAGTTAGGAATCTAATCTTATTGTAATGGGTAGAGCTATAGGTTGAGTCAAGTTGCAACTATTGTGCACTTGCCTTTAGATCTTCACCAATCTTCAATAGTTTATCTTTTATTTCCTTAGTGAAATTTTTGTAAGAGGTGTCCAGTGAGCCTGTAATAGTAGATAATTCTACCTAATGGATATAAAAAAATTTAGCACTAAGTACTAGAACTTTATTCTCAAACTTCTCTTCATCTCTCTACAACAATTTCTCTTGTCTATTCAAATCATAATTGAATTTTTGGACTACCTCTACTAACTAGTTCAAAATTGGTTAAGAAGTATCAACCTCTTTGTTTAATGCCTCTGGAAGAATATTCTTTGCATCTTCTATTATTTTGAATTCCTTATTCTTTTCTTCTCTAAGCCTCTACTACTTGGCTTTCTTCTAAAGAGTTTCTCCAAAAACATGCATCTAATCAAGATTGGGATTTGAGATGTGCCAATTTGGAATTACAATCTCCTCATCAAGATCTATGTCTTCTTCCTTCTCTTTTCCTTTACCCAAAAATCTTGTACTAAGTTGAGAACTAGTCTCAACTATCTTTGTACTTATTAATTGCATGCCAACAATGGAAATAATTGTAGAAATAGTAGGATTAGTTGTGGATATTTCAATTATTTCTGAAATACCTATAATAGAAATACCTAGATTTACCAAAAATGATGTAGAGGGAAGTTTTGGTTGCTTGGTTAATGAAGTCCTTATCACTTTAGTCAATGAAGTACTGAGCTAGATGGGTGCATATATTAATTAAGTTCTTGCACTTTTTGTTTTAGTCACAATCAATCCTACTAAAGATTTCTTTGGTCTTGATGTTTTCAATGTTTTTCTTGGAGAATGAGGAAGTGAGGCTATGATTGCTGCATTAATTTTCTTTGGGTTGGTCTCCTCAAATCTTGTACATCTAGTAAATCTTCATTAGTAGATTCCTACCCCTGATCCTCTTCATTATCATCTACATTTTCATAATGAGTAACTTCTTCATTATCAATTTCCTCATCTTTTTCTTGTTCATCATACCCTTCATCATTTTCACTTATATTGTCAACAAAATCACTTTTATTGTGAAGAACACAAATGTTCTTCTATGTGTTTGTAGCATTCCTTACCACATGTTCAATGTCATTCAACAATATAATACAAGTGTTGAATCTCAAAGTAAGCTTTTCTTCATTTTTTGTTAGAGATTCCTTTACCTCCTTATCATCCAAAATTTCCATGAGTTGTCTTAGGGTTTTTTCATATATGTCTATTGTAGTTTTCATGGCATTCTCCAATCTTGGCTTGATCTTTTCCATTAGAATATTAGGAATCTGCTAAGAAAGTTGGTCTAGTGAATACTTCCATTTACCCATTTTAGATATTATTAAGTCTTCTATTGCTTTTCCTCCTCTATGGTCCTAGTGTCATACTTTAGTGTCTTAAAATTTGTTATGTTGGATTTCAATTCTAAATCTTTCATCCTTTCCTCAAAAGAGTGTGGAGGCCTCTTGAAGATTACATCTCCTCTTTCTTTATCTACTTTCTTCCTAGATGGTCTTCTTGTAAATATGGTAGTAGATGTCTTAGCAGGCTTAGCAATAATTACATTCCCTTTATTCTTTAGTAGCTCTTCATCCTCTAATTTATCTTCATCTTCTACTTCTTTATCCTCAATATCATCTCCTTTTCCTTCAATCAACAAAAGAGTGGAAATGGCTTTTAGTTTGGCAATTATTTTCTTCCATTTGTTGACTACCTAAGGGAGTTTGATTTGAAGTTTAGTTATAGCCTTTACCTCATTATAAGTGCCCAAGTATGAAAATTTAAGGTCAATAGGCTCATTAATCAATTCCTTAATAATTTCCTTGGTTTCATCTATGTTTACCTCATAACCAAGAGGTTTTACCCATACTATCCTTGGTCTAACTACTTGAATATATTCATTTTCACTATCAACCATTAAATAAACATCATCTTTGTAATCATTAACTAATTTCTTGTGTGTCTTGAATTTTTTATTCATCTTCTCTTTGTATGCATCAAAGTAGTTGTCCATAATACTTACATAGTTCTCTCCCATTTCAGCTATATACTCATTGATCTGATAAAAACTAGGTACATCCTTCCTCCATATTACTATAGCTTTAGATGGGAAGAACTTTTGTACATAGAAAAATAGACAAGTCAAAAGTGAACAAAAGATACAAGGATTGTTCTTGGAATTTCTTATATTCTCCATATTGTTATTGAACTAGTTTAGCATCAACTCGGCAAGGTGAAGTGATAAGTTATTCTTGACCACATTGTATGGTAAATCTATTACTTCACATAACATGCTATTTAGTCTTCTTGACCTATATATATTGTGAGTGATGATATGTATCTCAAACTTGAGTTTCATGTTAGTGACACAACTAATCTTCATTCCCCTTCCATTTCACTTGGAAAGGGTTTTCTTCTTCAATTCAACCTGACTTATGGTTTTCGTCTTTTTGGCATTTGTCAACATAGGAGGACTAGTGATCCTATGGATCATCTTCATAGTTATGAAAATAGGTTGTTCCAACCACATCCAACCATTGTGCACATGAATAAGAATATATCTTATCCATTTTATTTGAATAAACCATGGCATATGCAAAATGTGAGTTAAACCTTTAGTTTCAAGATTTCGATGGTCTAGTTTCAACACACCATTGACACATAATTCCTCCAATGATCCATCCATCTCCAATGTTCCAATATCTTGAATAGCACATTTAAAATGTGAAAAAATATCATTTATCAACAATACCTTTGGTGGAATTTGTGACTACACTATGCTTATATCTAAGGTTTCCACAATGGTAGGACTTGGCTTAAAATCTAGTGCTTTCCACTCCATGTCTTGAAAAAACATGTCTAATGTTTCTTTGATTTGTTTCTAGTGGATGCCATCATTTTTTCAGTAGGGTTTGAGAGAATACAAACATCTTCAATAACAATTTTCTCAAATTTCTTGAATTCTCTAAAGATTGCCTTGTACATATAGCTCTCAAAAATTTCTGATAAGAAATGAATTTGATTTCTCCCTTTTTCATAAAATTTTTCCATAAATTCTTGGTATGATTGTTTACTCAAATGATAGATTGTCATCTACTTCACTTGCTTTGACTAGTTGATAGAGTCTTTCATGACCCATTAACCACATAGAACTTAGTTACTCTCAACCTCACTCAGTAAGGTCTATAACTCAACCTTGCTTGGTAAGGTATTCAACCCACCCATCCTCAGTAATTATTTGCATCTTTTACTTGGTGATCCCTTTGCATCTTGAATGCTGATTTTAATCTTTCATTCTGCTAACCAAAACAGATGTGAGATACCATCATAATCCTAGTTCTAGTTCTTCTATGACAGATCAAAAGGAAATGGTGGAGTTGCCTAATTCTTGAGTGACATTGTCATCATTGCTCAAACTTTTATTCTCAAAAGATTTTGGAACCCATTGTTGTCTCATCTGTAATGCCCCGCCTAGAGATCCTTGGAACAAGGATGAAATACAAGCTAATAGATTATTTTTTAAACAAGTGTAAGTGGACAAGACAACAACATTCATGGATCACAAAGATTGAAATCAAAGACTTAACCACCATCCTAACAACCAATAGATCTCCTAATGCCACTACCTAAATTGACACAACACATAATAGGCAACTGAAGCTAAAACAACAACAAAACACAAATTCTAAAATCTTTCAAAGCATGGTAATTTAAGGTATCCCAAAGGGTACTAGAAACACTAAAAATTGATCTCAAAAAATTGAGGGAAACACCCTCTATTTTTTTGCGTGAGACCAACATTCTAATAGATTCTTGCATGAGGAATGACATTCTTGCATGAGGAAGTGTACCACTATGCATGAGGAAGTGCACTCTTGCCTAAGGAAATGCACCACTTTGCACAAAGATGCACTTGCCTTAGCCCCAAAACTAGTTTGGGATCTCACATGAGGATGTGCCCCATGTTGTGTGAGAAACTCCACAATACCACATGAGGATTTGCATTAGCAAGTCAAAAAGAAAAAGGATGAAGACCTAGAAAATGAAATCCTCCACATTGGAGAGTACCAGATCCACACTTTGAGGCATAAAACTTGAATATAATATTGAAAGATAGAAAGTTGGAAACATCATCTAAACATTTAATCAAAAAAAAGAAGGAAAAGGATAGAAGGGAAACATCGTATAGTACTGAAAGCAACATCGCAATAAATAGTAAAAGAAAGTAAATGCATGGTTCCTCCTAACTGTCAATAGCATCATAAGACCATCATGGGCCATAGCCATCCCCTACATATAACATCCCAAACCATCAATCAGATTGTCAGTACTATTATATATGAACATCACTATTAATACATGCTACAAGAAGCACAAGGAAATCTAACATGCTAGTAGAAAACATAAGATAATACTACAAAGTAGATAACAACACCTATCATATGCTAATCATCAAAGTAAGGAAATGAATCAATAAATAACATCATCTAAACATGATATACAAGCATTCCAATGATAACATAAATCATAAGAAAGCATACTATGAAACTTGAAGTACCAGGTGACAACATCTAGCAGTGGTCATGCTAGAACAAAAGACCATCTTTGTACACTAGTCCCTAGTATTGGTGAAGGTAGCTATGCCTCTATAGGTCCACACCCACCATGTTGATGGAGATAATGAGCCAACCATAAACACATGCAAAGCAAACATCATTGGCTAACACACATGCAAAGTAGTATGATGACTAAATTGAATACATAGACAATTCATAAACTATAGGGCCTAGTTAGATACTCAATGGCTACTAAGTAGGGGTTGACATCATGGAGAGTTGCTTGACATGAACAAGCCCAAGCTAGTATTGGTAGCTACTCTTCTCAATAGAAGGCGCACAACCTAGAACAACTCTTCTCAATGGAAGGCACACAAACAGAATATTTTATTATCTTATAATTATTACCACCCAAATATTTTAATTTAGTTATAAGTTATTTGAAAATTCTTCTACCAACCAATAGAAATAGTGACTAAGTTGCAGCATAGAAGCCCCTCCATATGCTACCCTTGTTAGAATCTAAAAAGATTAATAACCCAGAAAACTAGTGCAAAGAGTAAATATCTAAATTATGAATGCAAATGATACAAAATCAAAATAGCATCATAGAGTTAGTCTCCAAGAGAGTAATGCAAATGCTGAAAGAAAAATAGCATTAAGAGGACACAAAAACAAGAGATGCAAATACAAGCCAGGTAGCATTCTTATATAGGCTAGGAAGAGGGAGGAGGTGGCAACACCAACCAATGAGGAGCAACCATCTATCAAACTAAAGATAGCAAAGTATCTTCCCAAGATAGCTAATGGATGCTCACATGTAGGAAGGTGAAACCTCACAACCATTCACCTAATAAGATATGCTTTATTAACCTAAGCAAGATTATTAAAAGTGTAGGAAAAAACTAGCAAAATAGAAAAAATAAAAAACTACACTAACACCCCCCCATAAGCGAAGCTTAGGTGGATGCTAACCTAGCAAAGCTATGAGAGCAGGAAAATGGGTCCCGACAACAAGGCCTGATCAGGTACCCAATACAAGAAAAAGAACTAGATGAAGAAAACTAAGCCTCCAATCTAGGAAATGTCCCAAAGAGAGGAACAAAAAAGAGCATGAAGCATCTCCGAAGCATGAAGCTGCAAACACTGTCAGAAGAAACTGCTGGAACCCCCACTGAAATAGTGTATGACCAAGTAGAGAAGACAAAGTTTGAAGAGATGATCAATCGAAGAGGTACCAGGTAGAGAAGACAAAGTCTAAAGAGCTGATCAATCGAAGAGGTGATCTCCAAAGGTAGTAGATGAACCATCTCACCGAAATGCATAGGTGCCTAGCCACTGCATCCGCCTAGTACATAGGAACAAAAATTGAATATGTAGATCACTCAACTGAACCAAAGAAGCAATAGAGCCAACAGGTAAACCCCTCCATAATGCTAAATAGGGAGAGGGGTGACAGGAACACTGAAATGCAATGCCAAAAACATCTGCAAGAAGAAGAATCAGGAACACCAACAGTGCAATAGAAGTACAAGCACATGATAAAGGGTTGTGTCACCGACACACTACATGGGCTAATGTCGTGGAAGAAAAATTCACTTGACAAAGGTGGATGAGCACAAAATGGCAAAACATCATGACCCCCCATGGCACTTTATAACTGAGTGTGAGTACAAACAAACACAAGGTGTACAAGATCCCATATATGCAAAAGCAGACACTTTATCTCAGTGTGTTTATAAAAAAGAAATGCAACAGAATAGAAGCATACAATGCTCAGAAGTCAGAAAGAAGAGTGAGCCAAAAGAACAGAAGAAGAGATTCCAAGACCTATAGAATCCAAGTAATCCGCCAGAGTGTGAAAGTGCAAAACTCGAAAGAGAAAGAACCTGGAGAAAAATCTGGATAAAAGACCTCTGCAACTGAATAACTCACAGAACCATCTTTCCAACAATATTTGGTGAGCCCAAAAAAGAGTCTGAATGAGCAAGATATGGCTCCCAAAAGGAAAAATAGAACATCTGGCTTTGACTGCCAAAATAGGCAACCAGACTGTAGAAAAAATCAAAAAAACCTATATCATCATCTTCGTCTTAGAACCAGCTTTTGGACGCATTTTTTCAGATCGAAAAAATACGTCTGTATGCTCAAGTTACAAAAGAAAAATTGACAAGGCCTCCTGATGAAGAGCATATGCTAAAAGTGAAACTTGGGCACAATAATCAAGGAAACAAATAAAACCACTATGATCTAATCGAAAAATCATGCACTTTCAAAAAAAGAATTGCCTCGATACGAGGTCGTATGAGAAAGTTATGATCCTTCAAAGTTTCCAAAATGAGAACTGTGCATAGTCACAACTAAGAATCTGCAATTTTTGAAGAATTCATGCATGAAAATAAAAAAACAACTCCACTAATGGATAGAGCACAAAAAAATAGCCAAGTTCATAACAAGAATCATCAAAATTAGAGTCCATATGAGCAAGAATGAGACATTTGGAAATTGTGTTCAAATCTATGACTGCCAATGGAGAGGGGTATGGTTGTAGCTTTGCATGCTCGATTCTGCAAAATATACAGCTTGCATGCAAAATCTAAAAGATACCCAGATGGTTTTTTGGGGCTGCAAACAAAACCCAAAAAGTGTTTTTCTTGTTGATGTATAGAAGATGTTGTTGTAGTGTAAATCAAATGCCTTTAATAGTAAAAAATGGCTCCAAAAATCAAAAAATGACCCCAGCAACCAAAATATGACATAGAAATGCTAGATCAGCTTCCTAAGTCCATCAATGGCATACTGAAACCTGTAAAACTAATTGAAAACTCCAAATATGCAAGTTGGTTGTCAGATTTGAGATTGAAACCCCAGAGAAAAACCATTTTTGTCAAAACCTTTCTAATTCTCAAGATCATCCAAAGATGCAAGAGAAGAGTATACTTCATTTTTCAAAAAACTACAATAAAGTTTATTTGCGCCCCCCCCCTCAAATAAGGAAACTAAAATCTACTCTTGCACATAGAAAAGCTCTGATACCATGTTAGAATCTGAAAATGTTAATAACCCAGAAAACTAGTGCAAAGAGTAAATATCTAAATTATGAATGCAAATGATACAAAATCAAAATAACATCATGGAGTTAGTCTCCAAGAGAGTAATGCAAATGCTGAAAGAAAAATAGCATTAAGAGGACGCAAAAACAAGAGATGCAAATACAAGCTAGGTAGCATGCTTATATAGGCTAGGAAGAGGGAGGAGGTGGCAACATCAACCAATGAGGAGCAACCATCTATCGGACTAAAGATAGCAAAGTATCTTCCCAAGATAGCTAATGGATGCTCACATGTAGGAAGGTGACACCTCACAACCATTCACCTAATAAGATATGCTTTATTAACCTAAGCAAGATTATTAAAAGTGTAGGAAAAAACTAGCAAAATAGGAAAAATAAAAAACTACATTAACAACCCTACCCTACCTAGACTCATCCAACTATGAGCACCTATAGGCATGGAAACTCCCAACCCAACCCCAATGATCATAATAGAAGAGTTTCCCATATAAGTCACCCAAAAAATGTACATGTACGTACTCATGTGTGGTGCACCAGTATTATGAAGATCATTACATAAGGACTGGATGAGAACACAAGTAGATAGTCACTCAACCAAAATAGATTCAAGAGGATGGATGGAACATGCATCCCAATGCAAAATAAAAGTACAATAGTAGTCTGAATGATATCCAAATGAATTATCCAGGTCCATGACCCATATTCTGCCAAGAAAACTTGAGAAAATAGGATAGCATGCAAAACAAGGTAAAAACCCCAAAATTTGTAAAAATTATAAAATTAAAATCCATTTGGCTTTTGGGTGTAAAAAACTCAAAAATTAAAAAATAAACAACGTTGGACACCACATGCAAAAATGGCAAGCATAACAACTCAAAATCCCAAACCACCATCCTAAAAATAGGGAAAACGTTCATACCTAAGTAGCTGGGTAGAACCAACAAAAAAAAAATTGAGGGGAACACTAGTTATCATCCTCCTAACATATTGCTACAAGAAACAGAAGCTAAAATGGAGACAAAACAATAAAATGTGAAGGCCCTACCTGATAGCAAGAGGGGCCAAAATTGAAACTTGTAGAACAAAATAAATATCTGTCGAAACTATTGAAAGTGATGGCAAAGCAAGAACTCCTTGATCTAGATCCAATGAGACCAACCTCATGAAGATCTCATGCTCATAGCTCCCAAAACAAACAAAAGTCCAATACATTAGAGGAGGATTTTGGAAAATGCTCTCCAAATTCTAAAACCCAAAATGGAAAAGTGAGGAATTAAATTCCTCTTCTAATACTTATTCACTTTTTGAGTGAATAATTGATTAGGACAAATAGCCAACTATAATAGCTAGACTCTGAATTGACCCAAAACTAAAATAGGTTATTGTCCATGACAAAAATTTGCCTAAGGCAAAGATGCCAAAAAATAAATCTGAAAAGATTTAAAACCTAAAAACCCAAAATCATAGAAAATCACTTAACACTTTCATGATAGAGCAAACCTATTAATGTACAGACACACTCACTGGTCTAATCACATAATGAAGATGAGTTTAGAAATAATAATTATTGAATAGTTTTAATTAAAATAATTAAGATATAGATACATCAACCATATAGGGACGACATTGGTAAAATATGAAAAGCTAAATCACTAACTCCATGTGCCACTACGAGGGATATAAATCTTGCACTCTAAAACTCATGATCAAGTGCAATTGTATATAATATAATAGCCAAAGCAATTAATGCATTTAATAAATAATTAATCCATTAACACCACTCAAATTTGGACAAAGTGTAAAAGAATGAATGAAGTAAATAACCATAGCATAATATCTAGGTCATAACATAATCATCAATTATGACGAAATAAACCATATAACTAGATATCATCATAGATCTACAGTCATCTCAAAATGGCATCAACATGCAAATATGATAAACTAAACAGCATAGTAGTAAAACATCTATTGTATTGAATCAAAGTATAACATTCAACCCACGAGTCATCTTGAAGTACATATAATAAGAGTATCCAGTATCTCTCAAATCAAAATAGACAAGGTATAGACTTCAAATACAAGAGGTACTACATCATCTACTTTTTGATGTTATCATCTTTTCCCTTCATTTCATCTTCAATTCTTCCAATATTCATTGATTTCTTGGCAAGATGACCAAGTTCTATACAAATGAAACATCTTCTAGTAGTGTTTCTTGTCCTCATGTGATGTTTCACACAATTCATTCCAATGAGGCCAAATTCTCCACATAATGACATCTAGACCAAGTGTTATAGTCTCAACCAAATATAGCTTTCACAATCTATTTTGTTGGGTTCAATATCTTAGTTTTGCATTCTATTGATTTTTGCCCATGCTTCCTACATATATGATATTTTCCTTCAAACTTAGGTCTTTGAATTCATTTTCCCTATGATCATGCTGATTGCAATTGTAGCACTTTTCATTGAATTTACCTTTCCCATTGCTCCAATATTTGTTTGATGTATGTCCTATCTTACGACAATGACAACAAGTAGGTCTTTGATTCTTTTGAGCTCCTTGCTTGGATGATTCACCTTCTTCTATATAGCCAATTCCTCCTTCTCCCTTTTATCTATGATGGACATACTCATTTAATTGATTCATCTCTACTTGAGATTTCATCATCCTCTCATTGGTTTTCATTTAAGTGTTTAGAGCATTCTGTAATCTTTCATTCTCTAATTTTAGATTCATTTTTTCTTCATTTACATTGGTGAGCTAATCAATGAAGTCTATTTGCTAAAGGGATAGGTGTCAAATTTCATCATTCTTTTCTTCTATCTCTTCTTTTATCTTGTTTTTCTCTTCCATAAATTTACACAATCTTACTGATTAAATTTCTTTCTCTCTTCTTAGTTTTTTAACTTCTACTTAAATAACATTGTTCTTTTCAAATAATTCTTTGATTGCTTCACCAGCTTCATCTAAATTTCTTCAATGGATGTCTTCAATTCTTTCTTTAATGTAGAGTTGGTCATTCATTTGGATTGCAAGATATTTTTTTATTTTGAGGGATTAAGAGAGTTGCTCTTTTTCTTTCTTGAGTTGTCCAATAGCCAATTCCAAATTTAGTTTCTCATTGTCAATAGCCTTGTCAAGTCTAAATACCTCCATAGCCTTTGATCTTTTCTCAAGTTGTCAAACTTCTTTCCTTGAGAACCATAAAGCTCTAATACCATTTTTTTGAAATAATATGATAGGATAAGTTATTGAGAGGGGAGGGGTGAATTAGTGACCAATAAAACATAATTCTTAATTAGCAACTAATCCTTCATCTATATTTTGATCTAATTGCATGCATGAGAAATTGAAAACATTAAAGCATTCATAAAACATTGACACACAATTTGGTGACATTGAAATCTTCCAAATAGAAAGTAAAACTAGGGTGGAGGTGATACCCACAAGCTTTAGTACTACAGTATAAAGTTGGCTTGTTATTGCTTACAATGATCACTTCTGATGATCTTCCCAGTTAGGAGTAGTAAGGATTGCTTAAGTGGTTTGTCACAAATTAACAATATATGTTGCCATAAGGGCAACAAGAAATGTATGAACAAACAACCTTTTTAACTTTGGTATTGATAAACACCTAATGTGAATAATTTTATAGTTTTTGAAATCAATTGTTACATATTGAAGGATGCAAGAAAAGGAAAACTTGATGTAAAAAGTCATGAAGGTAGATTTCTTAGTTATTTTATTAAAAGAAAGGCTTATAAGTAATTGAAATCTAACACTAACAAGATTGTGACAAGTGAAAATGTTAGAGTTGATGAATTTGTAGAAAAGAACAAAGAAGAATACAAGAAAGAAATAGAACATTATTGAAATTTTGTCTATATCTATGAAGGTGAAGCTAGCAGCTAGCCACAAAAGATGGCTACCTAGCATCAATAGCCAATAACTATCAAAATTCTAGAAAATAATTCTACCAATCATTAGGAGACTTCAAAGCATCGGGCTATAGGTGTCAAGTCACAAAATGAGGCAACCAAACATTAGAAACACAATGTTGAGTTGCACCTAGAGACAATTCAAGAAATTGAACAAGTTGAAACAAGTGGGATACATTAGGAAGAGAGAAGACTTGAATATTTGTTAGAAAATTATGTAATAAGAAATCATACACCAAACCAAATTATTTGGATCAGGATATGTTGTTGTAGTAATAGATTTTTCTAACATTGTTTGGATCATTATATGTGTAAGATCGCGATCTGCTAGAAAGTGGTGATTTGAAAAATATGTAGTTTTGAAATACCTCAAAGTATTTCAAAATCTATTCAAACATTTTTCCCACCCATCTTGATACCAAACAAAAAAATTAATAACTTTATAAGGCTTGTTCTAGTGTATTTTTTACTTCAAACATGTATCTGACTACTTTTCCCCACCCAAATTTGATGAAAAGCGAAGGGTTTCTTAAGAATGTTCTTAGATTTCCATAAATGTAATGCCTAAAAAATTATGAGTTCCTTAAGTAATTATTACTTACATTCTAATGGAGTTATGTATACATTGTTGATTGACACACTGATTGAAAAATACTATAACTTTCAAAGGATACAACAATTTTGAAATACAAATGATGCATCACATTCTATGCTTCTTTTACTATAAGGAAATAAAAAAATAAATTTTACAAAGTTTTGAATTAGAAATGATGGTCAGACATGAGATTTCTTTTACTTTGAAAATATTATAGTAGAAAATTCAAAATTAATTATTTATTTAGAATTAAAAATCCCAAAAATATGCATAACATCCACGTATGAGTCTTCTTCTTATATTTAGAATCTTATTAAAAAATATTATCATTTTATTTTGATTAAGTTGATTGAACATATGTCTACTTGTTATTTTTGTCCTAAACATTTTGTACTATTGCATTAAAATTAAAAATTTTGACTAAATGAATTTACATCTTTTTTAGATAAGGCCTAGTAGTTTAGAAACTAAATTCAATTTTTAAGAGATTATTTTCTCTCAAATTTATGATAGAAAGTTTATAACAAGTTGAAATTTTCACATCAAGTTGACATAACCTTGATTTTCTAATTTTTCATTACCACTTAATAGTATAGTTTGGTTGACCATGATCCTGCACATACCCATTAGGTAAATGTTGAAATCAATAAAGAAAGATATTAGTAAACATGTGGTGATATAGTATGATAATATAAGTTCTATTAACCTATCGAAGAATTTGGTGATTCATACAAAGAAAAAATACATTGCTATCAAGTATCATTACTTGAGAGTGTTAGAATATATAGTCCACCAATATAACTAAGAGGGGTGGGGGTGAATCAATTATCCAACTAATATCAAAGTTATTAATTTTAATAAATCTTAACCATAGGAGCAATATAATCAGAAGCCATAATAAGATACTCATGCACAATAACACTAGATATGTTGAATAGGGAAACCCTTGATTAGAGGGAAAACCCTGGTGGGGATGATACCCATAAGATGATGTACTAATATAAAAGTTCCTTGTTAGAGGATGGAACATGTTAGGATTCTATAAATACAATCAATCCATAATAGTCCTCATTAGGAGACTTTAAATCCCTATAAGGAGATTCTAACCCTATTAGGAGTTGTTCCAACCTTATTAGGAGTTGTTGAAGATATATGGACCGACTATCCAAATAGTCTTAGGGAAAGACCAATGAACCCACTATCCAAATGATCTCTACATTATTATTTGTAGAATAATAGAATTTGAATGTTATTTTTTTCTCTATGGTGCATGAGGACCTAGGTAGGATATTGGTAAATCTAGGACTTCTTTGAGATTCTAACTTAGTCCTAAGATGTGGAAAGGTAGGTTGGAAGAGCCCAAAATTGTAATGTTGCTCCTAGTAGCCCAAAAATTGCTCATTTGGCTTATGAGTGCATTTCTGAGTTTAGAATGCTAAATAGGGAAAGAAATAATTTTAAGGACCTTATTATGTTTTTAGGTACCATTTAAAGCCTTTTCCAAAGTTTGGTGTCAATTAGAGTAAATTTGGGGAGTAGATGTCAAATATTGCAAAACTTGCTAGAGCTGCCAAAGTTGTCATTGACAACTTTTTGGTAGTTTTTTGCTAAAAGAGAAAAAAAATTGTTAGAGCTCTTCAACTACTAGAACTATTTTGGATCATTCATGTTACACATTTATAAGGTGATTCCAATCTTTTCAATGAGTTGGAGAAACTAGATTTGGTACTGTATGGACTGTGTTAGCAAAAGTCTTAAAGACAATTTCTATTTTTTGAATTCTTGGCATGTGTATGAATTAGTTGTGGTACTATTAGTATTGGAAGAGTTAGTAGAACTTGTTTTGTTATTCTATACCTAGTTTTTTTTTTTTTTTTTACCAAGCTTTCTGTGTTTAGATTAATTGTTTTGTAATTTAGTAGTCTGTTGTTCTAAACAAAGTTGCTTGGATACATGGGGTTCTACCTAGCCATATCCCACCATAGGAATTATATGGTCTCTTGGGATATGGAAATAGTCTCCATGTACTCTATGTATAGTAATGGAGGGCCAATGGAGAGCACAACTATGGCTTTTAAGGTGATGCCCTAGGCAAGCTATTCCATCTTGGTTAGGGATCAAAGAGTAGAAAAAGGAGCTATTGAGAGGACTGGAAGTGAAGATACTCCAATCCAACCATGTGGTGAGTAAGAATAAGGTTTTGGATAACTCCAATCTTGAGGAGAGGCCTTGGTAATAACCCTAAAGGATTTTTTTGCCCCAAACAACACTCAAACCCTTGACACCCTTGATTCAAGGCTAAATTTATGCTCATACAATATTGCTAGTGTGGAGACTTTAGACCATAAGAATCTCTAAGAACTATAAAAAAGGTATCTAGATTGATAATTTTTTTTTGAAATTATTAAGGATTTTTTCAATTTATTCTAATTTTTGTACATTTGGAGGGCTAATCATTGTAGCATATTTCCAAGCACTTGTGTGAAATTGAACTTGTGGATTGCAACTCGATTAGGGTTGTGGAAATATTTTAGGATTGGAATCTTGGAGAGTGACCTAGGGCATGCCTATGTATCAAATTGACTATATGGAAAGGTCCAATGAGCATTGGAGTTATGATTTTTGAGGAGAGTTCATGAGAAAGTTTGCATTATCTAGTTGATGTGCACTAGTTGAAGGAGTAGGATCTATTGGATGCAATCCTCAGAGGCATAGGTTGTGTGGAAATCCAATTTTATTAAAAAAAGACCTAAGGAGACCATAGAGAGATTAATATTTGAGAGAATGATTGGTTGTCATGTCTCTCTCTATCTTATCAACTAGACTTCTAATCCTTCTAATCTTGTGACCAGATGCATCCAATAATCACTTGGATCACTTAATTGTATTCCTCAAATACTCTGACCCTTTTTGCACTTGATACTTTCTCAATTCAACTTACATACTTTACAAACAAGGAAAACATCTTTGCTTTATGCCATATCTTCAAAATAATTCCTTGAGTTATCCTTGAGGCTTTCCTAGTTAATTATAATAAGATAATTAATTAAGTATCAATTACAATAGCACTATCTGCTCACACTCTATACAATAAATTGCCTATGTGATACTAAGGCTTGCACACTCACTCAAATCATCATCATATTTTCCCTTATCACTAGTTGACCTTGCATCTCTTTATTAAATCTTAGATCAATGACAAAAAATAAACACTAGGATCTTTTTTTCAAGCACTTTGTCTCTATGCTTCTCTCTCTAAATCAAATATATCTTTCATACACCCTTGACTTAGACTTTGTGCACTGAATATTAGCATAAGGATATCATATAGAATGTGCCAGTAGCCACACATCACCACACAATAAAAAAAGTATTTGTACTACTAAGATTTTTATCTGCTATTCTACCAATCTTCACAGTCTTACTTCTATGTTGTAATCAATAACAAAAATAATCATGAATACAACATGTCAATACTCTCCAATGGTTAAGATACTCCCCCAAAGTAGTATCATCAATGTTCATGCTAACAAAGAGAGATAGTTCAAGACAAACAACTGAGACTACAATATGTGAACACAAAGGAATAGATAGATGCCATATTAAAAGAGGAACTACCTAACGATTCTTATGAGTATCTAAGAGGTAAAATAGGATAAGCTGTATTATTATATCAAATATTGTGATCAAAATATCTGACACATTGATGTAGGAGGTCAAACTTTAGGGTCTACTTAAAGCTATGAAAATGGGAAGTAGAAATATGAACAAATGAGGCTACAAGGAGTCATAGAGATGACAATATAAAACAACAAGGAATATGGGATGATGTCTTTGGAATTTTTTTCTAAAAGGGAAAGTATTACAATTACCATCTTATATTTGAATAAATGAGGAAGAGTATGCATTGAGATGAAAGAGTGAGAATTATTATGAAGGAGATTATTATCATGAGAATGATCAAGATGTATATGAGAGAGGGAGCTATTACTATTGTTATTACAATTTGTACGATATTTTTGATGGTGTGGATGATAATTAGAATGGAACTAAGAAAGAGAGAACACAAACATAGAGGGGTTAGACTATACAAGTTTAGAGTAGACATAACAAATATTTTTGGGTTGCATGGTAATATGACATGTTTCCATCAATGCCAAAGAGGGAGAATATTGGAAACCATAATTGGAATAATTTTTATGTTGTTATTTTTTACAAACCTTACTACTAAGACATTTTCTAATAGTGTATAATGTCATATCATTTGATTGATAAAGAGGATTTTAAAAGAGGAGATAGCAAGGTGAGCTCACAAGTTGTTGAGAAGAGAAATTAAGTATCATGGAATTACATTGGGCACTTGATAAGTTGGTCATTGAAAAGATGACGTGTTGTTTAATTATTACATAAAGTAAAGAAGACAAGTGAATTAATAAATGAAAGAAATGACAAGTTCAATAAAACTCTAAGCTTGATTGAATACTAATGCTGGTCTATCAATGAAGAAAATGAAGAAAAAGACTAAGGAACTTGAGAAAGAAGCCAAAAAAAATATAAGTTGAGCATTAGTAACAAGCAATTAGGATAGTGAATTCCAAGGAAGCCATAACATTAATGACCAAGCTACACAATAATGAACAAGGAGAAGAAATTAGTGATTTTTTAGGGACAACAAATTGATAGTTTATGAAATATTTGAGATCTGAGGGAGACATAGCTGAATTTTTGGATTAGTAAAAGAATGTTATTGATAAGGATTGATAAGTTAGAATTTTTAATGAATGATGATTTTTTTTTAACAGATCTATGGAAAGGATTTGATGAGAAGTTTCTAGAAAGGAGATGAAAAACACAATGATGGAAGAATGCGATGAATCTAACCTAACCTTAATATCAATGGATTTATTTATCTGAAAAAATATGAAAGTACTTATTAAGGAGGCATGCAAGATACTTTTTAGGTTGGCTTGTCATTGATTGGAAATGTTTTGAAGAACCAGTGAAGGAAAGAGTAGCAAAAGAAACGTGTGAATATTGGTGAAGTTTGATTACTTGAAGGGTTTCCAAGAAGAGTAGAAAAGGAGAATGTAATTAAGCCAAGTCAATGAACTACCATGAGCAAAATGTGGATCTAAATTTGTTCAGTGAATTTTGTTTTACAAAACCAAACCTCATGTTACTTTCTAACCATTTACCTAATAGTCATTTGTAAGTTCTTGAATCAAGGTGACATTTTAATTGAATGATCCAAAATCCTCTAACAAGGCCACTCCTAATAGGGTGATTAAATCCTTTAACATGGTCACACATTATAGTGTATTTTATAACCTTTAAAAAGGTTGGCTCTTAACTGATCTAATTTTATAAGAGTGAAAATTTTGTACCATGTTACTAGTGTTTTTTTACCAAATTAGGTTTCCATTTTAAATGTTGGTGTCGTTTACTTGCACGAATTTTAATTTATCCATGCGTATTTTAGATTTTTTCATTTTAGTACATTAGTCAACACATATACAAAAAAGAGAGTTAATAAGTGCAAAAAATATTAAGTTGATAATGAGATGTGATATTGACTAAGCTTCTTAATGAGTTTCTTTGAGTTGTTTAAAGTTAGTAAAAGTTAAATTGGTACATATGAACCTAAGGACAATTGATCCACCCACTCCGCATGCCCCCCCCCCCCCCCACCTCTAAATCATTCTAACTCCACTAGATTTGTATTTCCACTTCTATCTATATAATTCTATGTTTCTTCCTACCTAACTTTTCATAAGATCTTTGACACATTGTATCTCTTGAAAAAATAACATATTGAATTTAGTCTTTACATTACTTCAATTACTTCCATCTATGTTTTGTGTTTTTATTACATGTTTGTTTTATAGTACTACTTATAGCTCATAGTTCTCAAATTAGTAGGACCGCTAAATTATTAAAGAACTAATTTATTATTGACAACTAAGTAATTGTCTTCTTTTATACATCTTATTGTTCTCTTTACTTTAACGTTAAAAAAAGACAAATTCATAAATATAATTGACAATAATGGCTATCTATATCAAGTTCTAAATAAATAATTTAAAAGGTTATTATTATTTTGTTTAATTTCTTTATCTAATTATTACCTTATGAAAGTTAGATTTTATTTAAGAATCCACTCAATCATTTATATGATTCATATTATTTCTAATAAACACTATTAGTATATTATTTTTTATTAAGGTTTAATAAGGTTTTCAAGGGACCCAAAATGCCTAAAAATCATTTTTATTAGGGATCTAGAATACCATCAAACATCAAAGACTACCAAAGATATGACAATAAAAATGTAGTCATTAATTAGAAACCAATGGGATAAAAGCACAAAGCTCTATTAGCTTTAAGGACGACTTATTAGAATGATTGAATTTGAGTATTTCTATCCAAAAATCATTTTTGTTCAAACATATGATCTAGATAAATTCATTCTAGCTAAGTTATATATGGTCTCACACTTTTCCAATTGGAGATGTCTATTAAATGCATGTTTTATAGTAGTTTGTATCCAATTACTAGAGAAATAAGATTATGTAGGATAGATTTGTTTTGAAAAATGTGGTCGGAGATGAAAACTATTGATTTTAGGTGAATAAAAAATTTAATCAATATAAAAGAGAAAATATAAGTTTGAAGTCAATTTTTATTTTTTATTTTTCTACTTGTATATGTTATATATAACATAGTCTGAGTTCGAATAGAAATACATATATTTCCATATAGCTTTATGGTGGGAACTAAACCCCTACTTTTCAACATTTTTTAGCAATTAAAAAATTATCTATAAAAATTAGGAAAATATATCAAATAATATTCCAAATAATTATTAAAAATTATAATCCTAAGCTTCATCCATTTATACACATTACATTAGTTTAATTCATTTTCAAATTCTAAATAATAATCCCATTTTTATGTCATTGAAGATGAATATTTATAATTTTGTTAGCCTTTTCCTTTACAAAAGGGTGACATAGGTTTGTGCTTTAACCCAATGATTTGCAGCCAAAAAAATATTAACAAACAAAGTTGAGCTTTCCCAAAGGAAACAAAGAAATAGTGTTAGTCACTCATAGAGACAATCTAGAGTATAATTTAATAGAGTTTTGAGGTCCCCCAAATTATTTAAGTAAGAAAAAATGGCCTCCAAAGAAATCAAAACAAAACCATCAAGTCCCTCAAAATACTTGTTATAGAATGATCTCAAATCCCCTAAGAAGTTGGGAAGACCAAAAAATTTCAACCTCTCATAAACAAAAATACCCAACTATTGATCTCAAATTGGTTTTGACAAGTGAGTGTCAACACGCTTAAGTCATTTATTTAGTTCATGCCAAACTAGTAATATATGTTGAGCATAACATGTAAATATTAGACCATGCCTGGTTGCAATGATTGTTGAGTCACTCATGTACTGAGTAAACAATGGATGCCAAGAAATGTAGGTGCCGAGTCATAGTATATAGAATAGTGCATGATGAGCATTAGAGACTTCATATGTCAACTGACATAGTTTTGATATATTTGTTTGTAATGGCACAAACAATTATGTAAACCATTTTTTAGCCAACTTTAGGATAGGTTACAATCTTTTGGAGATATGGACAAATCTATATTTGGATTCCCTATGCAATTGCATGTACCCAATCAGAAAATGGGAAGGTTTAAACAACAATATACATGAATCTCAGTTGTAGATTCATTACTAAACCTAACCCACCTAAGTCTTCTTAAGGAGGAAAAAACCCTAAAATCTTTATGAGTGAGAGATCAAATTGGAGGAGCAAACAAGACAATTTGCATGCAAATCATTCAAGGAAGCTTAGAAGTAAGAGTGAATTGTAGAATTTTTTAGAGAAAAATAGAGGATAGAGAAAAGGATGTAGCATTGAGACATCTAATCATGAAGGATCAATTAGAAATTGTGTAGAGGTGATCTATATAAGGAAAGCAAGTGCCAATTGCACAATATATGCTAAGACATCTTAACAGGTGATTTCAATTAAGTCTCTTAACAGAGTAGTCTTGATAGGCTATATGAAATCTTTTAATAGGGTGCTTACTTAATTGTAAGGTGAAGTCCTCTAACTAGGCACACTTCTAATAGGGTGAAATCCTCTAACAAGGTGAGACCTAATAATATTTGTAACCTTTAATAGGGTAGGCATTTCACATGGTAGACCATGGTTCATGGTCAAGTCATTGTAACCTTAATTGGATACACTTTATTATTGTAGTAGTGAACATTTATAGCTGTCATGCCCAACCCAGTTTTACCTTCTAACTTGGAGGGTTTCTAGGTAATCATATCTGGTGTTATATATGTGATTGCTTACATGTTTACATGACTTAGATGCATATTCTTTACATGTTAAGATCTTGAAATGGAAGTCTATAAGTTGGAAAATACTATTGAGAACCAAAATATTGAAATACATCTCGTACTACATCAACTGAATGAGATAAGAGAGAAATTAATGAAATCCTCTCAAAGAGAAGAAAAGAGATTTCTATTGTAGAGAATGAACACAATACAAAGAGATGGATACTACCAAGACATTTGAAAATGGTGACTCCAATGAATTAGATGCAATAGTTGCAAATCTAATGGAAAAGAATAGAATCCAAGTTGAGGAAATCAAAAATCTCAAGTGAAAGCAAGAATCACAAGGTATACTATTATATGAGGTGACTGAACATAAGAATAAAGCTATTGAAGACAAAGCCATTACTGAAGAAGACAAAACAATTCTGGCAAACAGAGTGGAAGAGAAGTCAATAGAGCTAACCAATATTTTCAAGATGTAATTGGATACTCTAAGTCAAATGATGAATGCCAACTATGAATTGAATATCAAAGACATTGAGATAACTACAATGAAGCTGTAGAATGAAAAATTATAGAGTGACATAAGGAGAGAAAAGGAATTTTCTAAAAGTTTCAACAAGCCAAATGAAGACATTAAATACTTTGAGAAATTATTGAGATCCCCTAGACCTAACAATGATACATCAGGACTAGGCTACACAAGTACTAAAGAAGGAGAAACATCCAAAGTTGCTGAAGAAAGTGATACCAAATGTAAGAACGCAAAACCTACTTTTCATAATTGTGGTAAGAAAGGACACGCTACTAATATGTGTAGGACCAAGAATGCAAATTCAAATGTTAAGCCTAAGAACATGACTCATTTTCATAAGTGCAACAAGCAAGGTAATTAGGCACATGAATGTAGAACTAGGACAATGCATAAACAAAGAATTTAATGTTATTTCTACAACTATTATAAATACGGACATAGAACATTTGAATGTAGAACAAAAACCATGTGGTCATCTAACAAGCCAACAAAGGTAAGAAGTAATGCAAACTCGTACAATTGGGAACATAATACAAGATATAGCTATTATTATTGTCAAGAACATGGGCATGTTCTTGAGAATTGCATTAGGACACACTTTAGTGGCAATTACAAAAGACAGTTGAGTCAAACCACATGTTTTAGCTATTTGAAGATTGGTCACATCAATAAGCATTTTCCAACTAGGTTAAAGGCAAGGTAGATATTAAACACATCAGAGATGAGATGAAAAAGACATGGAAAAAGAAATATGATTGCAGCACATCAAATAGAGAAGGGATCACTTCACCTAATGGGTCGGGTGATCACACCTCGTCAAACTAGGCAATCAAGAGGTAAGTGGGACTAATATTCAAGCATTGTATCATACATCATTCTAAAAGGAGGCACTATTGAAAAAACTACATTAGCATGAATAAATATGCAAGATGTTGTTGAAAATTGAAGTTAAATCTTTACATTTTTCATGTTGATGCTAAGCATGAAAAGTTTCCTATATGTGCCAAGTGGAATGTTAGTTGATGATGAGCTACCAAATTATCTAATGGATGCCAAACTTGTAGTAGCTACCAAGTGTGGAAACATCTAATGGATGTTGAGTGAACTCAAAAATGGATATTATTGAGCTTACAATTGTGTAAGAACTTAGCATTAAATGCAATGTTTTTAATGGGTATATGATCAATTTGAGCTCATTTCCTCATCATTTTGAAATTGAGAGAGAGTAAGAAG
Organism: Cupressus sempervirens; assembly: GCA_028749045.1. NCBI lineage: Eukaryota > Viridiplantae > Streptophyta > Pinopsida > Cupressales > Cupressaceae > Cupressus > Cupressus sempervirens. The sequence goes on from CM053787.1 coordinate 895,328,410, forward strand.
AGCTAGTAGAGACCTCATAATTTTTAGAAGTTATTATAGAAGACTTGTGTAGAGATTCATCAACAGATCAACACATTTCCAATGTATTTACCACAAGCCGAGCTACATTGTTTACTTTTGCATAAACCATAGTTTGACAAAATGGCATCTACTTCAAAAAATGTCTAAGGGAAGGAGGTTTTGAATGTTCAACTTGTTAGTAATGAAGTTAAGTAACCCATATCTAAAGCCATTCTTGACATTGCCTATAAACAAGATCCTTCTGGCTAATTATCAATGATCCCACAAAACTTAATTATGGTGCAAGATGTAATGAAGAGCTACAATTGCAAGATAGGAAGTACATGAGACATGGAGATAAGAGATATGTATAATAGATTGTGTAAAAATAGTATCTTAAAGGAAGAATTCAAAATTATTGAGAAAAAGGATTTAACATGAGCCCTAAATTTTTCTAATGTGTTTAAAACTGAGTGGATATGAATTGTTCTAATTAGAATTCATGATGGTTCCTTGTGGCTATAGGGAGGAACTATCAAAATAACTAAGAGAATAATTCATAGGGTTACTAGCTACCCAACCCTATATTGGCCAAAGAAACTTAGAAGTGATTCCAAGGAAGTAATTGAGAAGAATACTGGAAAAAAATAGAACAAGAGAGGCATGACAATAGATACCATCATTGATCCATTGTTGAATTTTGTTATAAGGGTATCTCACACAAATTCTATCAACCCAAAAGATTGAATAGTGTACCCTATAAAACTATGGATGTTGGCTACAAGATTGTAAAGAAACATCATACATATGATCTAGTAGAACTTTAGTTACAACAACTTATGGAGAATCTTGGAGCTATTAGAAAACCCAAGAGTGCATAGTGCAAATTTTCTTCAATGCTAGTTTGTATATCCTTTTATGTTCATAACACATTTCCCTCTTTTGGTATAGTAGGATGGAAAACAAATAGATCAATTGTAGTATAGATCAATGAGTTCATTGAGCAGATGGGAGAAAAATTTGAAACCTTGATGACAATTTACCTTGAAGATTTTGAGAAATCAATGAAAGAAAGAATGAGGATAATAGTTTCCTTGGTTGAATATCACTACAATGCTATGTGTTTTCTTGTCGGTTCTGATTACACATTTATGCAAGCTACCATACCAAGGGTAAGATGGATAAGGCCACTTGGCTATGAAATTAATGTTGATGAAGCCTCAACAGCCATCACTGCCCTACTAGAAAAGGAAATAGATAAAAGTGAATAGATATTGGGCAATTATGAGATGGTAAAATCAAAGATTACCATTGAGTTAAAAACTGCATTAGCCATTAAGAAGAAAGATAAGATAGTGAATAAACTAAAAGCCAAAGAGGAAGAAGAAGAAGAAGAGGATGGAGAGAAAGAAGAAACACAAACTCAAACACCTCTTGTATTGACCCAAGGAATGGGAGAAGACAAGAAAGATGAGGAAACCAAAGGTGTTGAGGGAGAAGAAGTTGAGGAAGCACCTACTCCTGTTGAGCCAAAGAAGAGGAAGCCTAAGTCATAGCCAATGGAAAAGGAAAAGAAGATTGTCAAACCTAGCCAAGCCAAGCCTACCACACATACCACCAGAACCAACACATGTGCAACCACTCAAAAGAACAAAGAAAAAACAATGTAGGCTGAGCAAGGTGGCCAAGAGTAGAAAAGATAGAGAAGAAAATATGTGGCATAGCCAAATTCTGATGAAGAAAGGATAGAATTAGATGAAAATAACCAATTTAAAGTGGTAAATCAAAATCCTCTATCTGATCTTGAGAACTTGTGTGAAAATATCAAAAGTAATGCAAATTTATCTAGTTTGAAATATATTGATTTTAATAAACTTCGAAAGAAAAAAAGAAAAATCAAGTGGAAGAGGCATTATATGCCATGATGTCAATGTTTAAGAACACATGACTAGAATTTAACAACTCAATACCAAAAGGATTATATGCATTGTTGAGAAAAAATGGCATTATTTTCTAAATTTGGGAAAAAAGGATCAGTGAAACAACATTAGCCCAATTAATGCCAGAGCTAACAAAGGGATAAATTGCAAAGGTTGTCAAGAAATATGCAATTAGGTTCACACCTAAATATAGAGCCTTCAACATTCTTGACAATAAAATTGAAGATGTGGTCAAGAAATCAACTCAAATATGGAAACTTATCTATGGGCTGACCATTGTGAAACAAGGAGAACTTGGCCCTTCAAAGAGTAAACTTGATGATAAAGATGATAAGGATGATCAAAAAAGGATGACAAGGAAGATGATAAGGAAGATAATATAATTGGGGAAGAAACAAAAAAGAAAATTGATGACAAGCCAACAATTGAGCAATAACAAGATGAAAAGAGTGTGTAGGATACACAACTTTTGAGTGTCAATCCTCCTCATGACACAAGAATAACAACTAAAACCATAATTTTTAAGGATTTTTCTAATTCATCAGCTCAAAACATCAATCCACTTACTATAGAAAACTTGAAGAAGATTCTAGACCAATCTACACTCCAAGCTAAACTCTATGAAAATCTAGTTTTGGTCAATGTAGAAGAATTGTAAAATGTAGTAACTGAGGTCACAAGGGAAAAGGTTAATCCACAAGAAACATCTTTCGACAGTTACTCAAGTAAAACCTTCAGTTCAAACAATAGTAGATACATCTACTAAGTTTGATACAAGTATTAAAGTTAATACTATTGTGAAGAAGTAAGTAGAAGAAATAGGATAGATAAGTTCATCTGTACCTATAACATAAGAACAAGGTGCTAGCCAAGTCATAGTAATAAACTAAAGCAAGCCTAACAAGCATAAGCTAACACCTAAGGTGAAGGAACAAGTGGCCATTTAAGCATTAGTAACCTTACTAGCATTTTCCACTCCTACAAAAGCTCTTTAGAAGTTGAGCACAGAAGCCATTCCATTGCAGATTTTAGAGCCAAGCCCCAACTCATCTAAGGTAGAAAAGGTAATCCATTATGGAGATATAAGCCTTGATGAAGAGATTGTGATTCCAAAGTATGTATGAGACACTATGACATTGGAGAAAATAGACATTTTCCAACAAGTCTTAGAAAATAAAAAGCATCAATAAATGCTTAGTAGAGAACATAGGCAAAATCAAGTACTCTAAGATATCAAGAACATATTTTTAGATGCACTTAGCCTTCCAACTCATGAATAGACCAAGCCAATAATATAAAAATTGATTGATATAGTGGAAAAGGTCATAAATGAAGACTTTGATACAAATGTAAAACTCTTAGAATAGTGTGAAAAGAAATTTCATGGAAAGGTAAATGACAAAATATCTAGTGAGATAGCACTACAAAAAGTTACATTGGAAAAAGGGGTTGAGGATGTGAAGAAGGTACTTGAGAATATATTCTCACTATACAAAAAGGTATGTGATCCTACACTCTTTATCCAAGAGACTAGATGTCAAATTTTGAGTCTTGAAAGTCAAATATTTGCATCAGGTGCAAGACTACCATCAAATCTAGCTCAAAGTGACAAGCATTTCAGAACATTTCTTTAGACCTAGAGTTAGTTTGCTAAATTAAAAATGGATGAGGAAAATATTAGAGCCAAAATAAAAATTATTTAGGCTACCCTTACCCATCATATGGAAATAATACACAAGGAGCTAGGCTATGCCAAGAATTTACTGAAGAAAGACCCCAATCTTTCTATGCTAGATTATCTAGTGCACCTTGCTACTGAGCTTGCAATCCAAAATAAGTCATTGGATATTGCATGTGATAACTAGGATATATCTCTAAGGATAATAATGGATGTTCACAAATCATTTTTGGACAAATACACCATAGTTGTATAACCCATTTGACATAATTGTCAAAAAGACGGAGACATAATAAAGATGGAGATTTTAAAGATACAAGGGAGAATATAATATAGGGGGCAAATAAAAGAGAGGAAAATATATAATATGAGAAACATGATATAGGGAGTATGAATAAAAGACATGACATACAAAGAGGGAACATAGTAGCAAAGTTATATCATTGGGGTGATATACATTTTTTGAGAGCAAGTAGCAAACAGATATATATATGAGCTAAGATAGAGCATATTAGATGAAAGAGTATTAGATACAGTGTATTGAAGTTAGAGAGGAGCACATATTTTTGATACAAAGAAGACACATTAACTTAGGGTGAGTTATCCATTTTGAGGTAGGCAAGTTAATGCAAAATTTTGAAAATTTGAAGTTTTGTATATATGTTGAGTCATGTAAATGTTATGCTCAAGGGATAAAGGTTGATCATGAATATTCAAGTTTTTTTGACACTCATGTCAAAGGGGGGGATTTTTAATCTCATATTGGTTTTGACAAGTAAGTTTCAACACGCCTAATTCATTTACTCAGTACATGTTGAACTAGTAATATATGATGAGCACAACATGTAAATATTAGATCATGTTGAGTTGTGATGAGTGTTAAGTCACTCAAGTTCTGAGAAAATATACCATATCAAGTGATTTAAGAGCCAAGTAAAAAGTGGATGCTGAGAAATGCAGGTGTCAAGTCACAATATACATAATAATGCATGTCAAGCATCAGACACTTCATATGTTGAGTGACACAGTTTGGACATATTTGTTTGTAATGGCACAAAAGATTTTGTAAGCCATTTTTTGAGCTAACTTAAGGGTAGATTATGATCTTTCAGAGATAATGACAAATTATTATTTGGATTCCCTATGCAATTGCATGTAGCCAATTAGAAAATGGGAAGGTTTAAGTGGTAATATGGATGAATCTCAATCATAAATTCATACCTAACCCTAAGCCACCTAAGTATTCTTAAGGAAGATGAAACTCTAAAATCTTAATGAGAGAGATTGAATTTGAGGAGTGAACAAGATAGTTTGCATTTAGAAAATTCAAAGTGACTTAGAAGTAAGAGTGAATTACAAAATTATTAAGAGAAGAATAGAGGATAGAGAAAAGGATATAGCATTGAGACATTTGATCATGAAGGATCAATTAGACATTGTGTAGAGGTGATTTATTATCATGAAAACAAGTGCCAATCATAGGGTCTACGTTGAGACATTTTATGAGGTCATATAAGCTAAATCTCTTAACACAATAGTCCTAACAGGTTGTATGAAACCCTTTAATAAGGTGCTTACTTAATTGTAAGTTGAAGTTCTCTAAGTAGGAACACTTCTAATAGGGTGTTGAAATCATCTAACAAGGTAAGACCTAATAGTATTTGTAACCCTTTAATAGGGCAGACCTTCCATAGGGTAGACCATGATTCATGGTCAAATCATTGTAACCTTCACCAGATACACTTTATTACTATAGTAGTGAAGATTTTTGGGTGTCATCCCCACCAAAATTTTACCTTCTAAATTGGAGGGTTTTTGGGTAATCATATTTTGTGTTATATGTGTGATTGGTTACATATTTACATGATTTAGATGCATATGTGTTACATGTTATTTCAGCTTACATATTTAATACATTTGATGAATGAATGATGAAAATTTTATGGGTCCATGTTTAAACTCTTGATGCATAAACCCCCCCCCCCCCAGCCCCCCCTTCTTGGAAGTTTACTCTCTTTTCCCTTGTAATTCCAACACCAAAAACCAAAAAGGGCCCTTAAAATATATCAGTATCCTTTTGATAAGAAACTAAAAAAGGAAACTCAAAACCATTTGAAGTAGGACTTATAAATAAAAAGGTAGTAAAATCAATCAGAGCTTCAACCATAACAATGGGGGTACATGACACCCAAACCAACCACTTTTAAGAAATGACTTTAAAGGCTATATGATCAATAGAGAAAACACTAATAACCACCTTTCTAGCCCCATAAAGAAGATAAGGATGGGAGAGCTATAGATTAGGAGAAGACCCACTGAAAACCATAGGCTTAAACCCAAATAAACTTAGGATATCCTCCCCTCCACCAAAAAAGAGAAACCCACATCAATAAGAATGAAGGGAAGGAGTTTATGAGATAAATATTTACCCAAAATGATCCAACTAGTCACCGAAAGCCCCATATAGAAAGAATCCTAGTATATACCACTCCAAACATCTATGGTGTAGCACTAAGACACCAATATTGATTATGCCTCCACCTGTAAAAGGAACACCCACTTTAATATTTAGAACCAAAAAGGAATAGTGAGAAACATAACCAAAGAAAACCACTAGGAAAAATAGTGATAACTTTCTCTATAGGGCTCACAACCATAACTAAAGGGATGTCACCAAAAAAATTCATCTAAGAACAAGAGAAATCCAATGAAAGGACATTAAGAAGATCAAGGTGATAATGTGATAGCCATATCAAAAGACCCAACACTAAAAACATTAAAGAAAAAATTACCTTCATGAAAATGAGGAAAAATCCCTGCTCAAAATGGAGTAGTTACCATCCAAACAAAATATGGGAACTCAAAACCCCACTACAAGAAATAAAAAGATAGAGGGAATGAGAGATAAAATTAATCTTAAAAGCCCTAGCTCCTACTAAGAACCAAACTTCAATCTTTGGGAGGGAGGCACCAACACCCCATAAAGCTCCAAAACCATGAGCTAAAACAAACCCGCAAATACCCTTCATATAAACACATGTAGAAACATCTAATGGTTGGTGAGACAGTGAGTGTCAAGATCCAACTGAGTAGAGAAAATAATGGAAGAAAGCCCCCTCCATCTATATCGCTATCATCTCCGTCAGTATTATTGGCATAGTTTTACCCATGACCACCATCATCTTCATATTGCTTATCACCTCCTACTATAGAAGTTGAAATCCTAGTGCAACCCATCCCAACTATTAGTTTATTGTTATATATTTAAGTATTTTTTATTTAAAGAAATGTAGAAATAACTTCTATTTCTATACATTTATGAATAACAAGAGTGTGATAGAATTTTATATTTTAATACTTCAACAGCTTGGAAAATTCTATAATGTACCAAGTTCTAAATATAAATATTAACCTAAAAATAATTATGTTTATTTTGAAATTGAAACTTTTCTTTTTTTGATAGGTAATCAGCTAAAGACTAGATTATTTATAATTTATTTTTCAAGATTAATTACTATTATGTGGTTATACTATCTTAATTTTGACACATTTGGATTTAAGACCTTTTAGCTCATCATTAGTGTCTTTTCATTTCATCTTTTCATCTTTAGAAAACACCTCACATCTTTTCTCTTATTTCTTTTAGGAAAAATTTAGGTAGGACCTAACTGATCCTCCTTGATTTCCCTTTATCCTTCACATCCTTCACACAATCATAGAATTAGGACCTAATTTGTGAGTATCCTCCCTTCCTAGGACACCACAACGCTATATTAGATCTCTAGATGATAGTTTATGACACACATCTCATCTCTAAACCTCTACTAGTCTAGAGTTTAGACACAAAGACCTTGAATGTTAGCCTTCTGGACTAGGTCAATCTAGGTTGACTTTGTCCAGACTAGGTCAGGCTAGGTTGACCAAATCTTGATGCTTCTAGTGATTTTTGGTTTCTATCTTTTCAACACTCCTATTAAAATCTTGCTTATGTAGCCAATGATCACTCTAAAAATTCACTATAAAAGAGGGATCCAATCTGTCATTTTCAGATAGCATGATAAAAAGAGGACTTGAGGAGAAAGGTGCAAGAAAGTGTGGACACCCCAATCTGAGTTTGAGAAATTTTAAGGTGGAAACAAAGGTTGGTTTCTTATTCTTCATTCAAGTATTCAAGGAAAATATATCACCCATTGCATTGCAAACGAATCTCAAAGATGGTTAGAGTACTTTTGGCCTTGTGTGCTTGTTAGGATTTCTACATCATTCTTCACATCCAATTCTTTACACCTTCATAAATTTACATAGATTTACATACATGCACACTTTCATGCTAGCGTTTCATGCATATAATAATATCTTAGCATATCCAAATTCTAGATCTACAAATTTAAGATTATGCACATACACACATACACATGACATTTTTCCTAATGGTTATTCATGGAGGTGGAAATAACCAAATTGGGGATTGACTAAGGAAAACTCTTTTATAGCCATCCACACACAAAATTTCTCTATATGTATAGGTGGAAGAATTACAAATGTGTAACGTATAGTTCACAAGATTTTTTGAGTCACAAACAAAATAAACCTATTATAGTACATCCTTCCAAGTTGACCTAGTCCTTTAGTCTCATATTTTAGGGAAATTTCTAGGATTTTTCCTTTGGTTATTTTATTCCAAGATCTGTGCTCAAAAGTTCATAAATAATTCAAATATGTGAGCTCTAGAATCAAATTACACATTTTAATACACATTTCTAGATAAGTTTTTCATTCCTTATTTTCTCTCTTAGTATACATTTCCATTGAAATCTATATTGGGCTGATTTGTGTATTTGAGATCTATACTTGTCATATCTATTATTTACATTGCATACTTCCTTGATGAGTTTCTAGATTTTACATTATCATCCCTTTATCCTCTTTGGGATTTTTCTAATCAAATTTAGGGCTTATCAAGAGTTATTCTTTTAATCCCATCTTTCTCTTGGATTGAATTTCTTAGGTTGAAACTGTTTAACTTACCTCATCTTGTCTCTATTATTACCATTGATTTCATTTTTTGCTTAAATTGTCTTAATCTCAAGTTGACTTGAAGCCAAGACCTTCTTGATGAGAGTCTCACAAGTGATCAATGCATTGTAAGGTCTTGCCCAAAAATGAAAACAATATTACTTTAAATGATTATTCCAAAACAATTAACTAAGTATGCTTCAATATGTGAATGCAGTAATATAAACTACTACTAGTAATAATAAATAAAATAAAATAAATATTATATATATCAAATATTTTTAATATCAAATGTAAGAATCTAGTGCACATTAAAATAAAACACAAATCTCTACCTTTTGCTCCTCTTAATTGTACAAAGAGGATGAGACTAAAATAAGTGAACTTTATGTTAATATAATATCTATGTCTAATATAATGTAATCAAATATTTGAAAATAGTATATTTTATAAAAAAATGTTAATTTCAAATTAATTTGTAGAGATGTACACCTTCTTGGCACAATTGTCTACATAGCTATATTGGATCTATTTTGAGAGGTTAGACAATACCAAAATGGTATTTTGGGCTAAGTTCAATATGTACATCTAAAGTAAATACCAAACACTATACACAACCAAAACCAAAATTTTATTTATTCAAACAAGAAATTATGATGCTAATAATAATCACATTAAAATCAACTAAAGAAAGAAAAGTGTTCGATGTATGTGCAGCCCAACAAATTCATCATTTATTATCATAATCTATTATCTTTCTCATTGTTGGTTTCTAATTTGAAAAATTTTAAACAAGCTTTTATTATGTTAGAAACCCTAGGAATCAGCTAAAAACCATTATGGGTGTTATGAGATGAAAAATAAAAGAACCAACTAATAAGATCTTGATGTCTTCTCCACTTTGAATTCTACAAAATTCAAGTGGTTTTACCTAGGAATTGATTGTTATTTTTTTTCAATCAATATTTCAACATGAACTCTAGAAATAATAGATGATTTCACCTTCTTTATCTAAGTCAATGACAACAAAGAGATGATATGTAGCTATTTTACCAAACCCCATGATTCAAGTATAGGTTGACAGTTTTAACTTTAACAACAAGATATTTAATGATTGATTGATATAATTTTTTTGCATTATGTAATTTGTTCCAATTAGGTGAACTTATAAGGATGGTTAGTGTTTTATCCATTAAGCTATAACTCACATGAATTACACACCTATTTTTGGATCTTATCTTGACACTTTATGGAAGGATCATCAATATTCATTTCTAAATCTCATACTTATCATATCTCCAAATTGAAAACCAAAAGGTTCTTCCCAGTTGTACTAAGCATTTACATAACCCATCAAACTAGTAGTAAAAGAAAAAGGAAATATAACTAAAAATGAATTACAAGTGAAATCCAATGGAATTTTCTATAAAATTTTAGAGAACATAATGGAGATAAGTGAAAAGACAAGATTTGGGATGAATAGTTAACTTTTGTATTTGTATTAACTTCTTTGAAATTACATACAATTAGAATGCTTATCACTATCAATTAATTTAACACCACTAGACTAGCCATTGTTATCTTTCATATTCAATTTTGGAACAAAGTTATAGCCTTCATGGACCGACTCAAAATTCTCAAACTTGAAGTAGCAAAAGAAACTTGGATCCCTCCTCTAGCCCGGGACAATCACTTACAAAGTATGAGTTGCAAAAAGCTCCAAGTCTAGAGGGAAAAAAATAAATATCCTTTAAAACAAAAGATTACACATGAGTCAAAACTATCACTATCAAAAATGACATGGAAAGAACCAAAACTTCTGGTCTTTTTATTGATAACATAATAGTTCCTCCATTAGTTTCTTTATGGTGGGGTCTATTCTATTTTGGTAGTTCCATGTTCCTCCACTACACTTGATGATTGATCTTCCTTTTGTTTCTTGTTAGGCTATGGGACCACATTCTTGTCCTCTATAGTGCTTGGTTCTACAACTTGGATGTTTATTGTAGTTTGTTGATCATCTTCCATATCATCTATTTGGGTATCTTTATCAACTAACTATATTCCATCTATGTTTGTTTCCTTATAAGTGAGCCTTTCGTTAGATGCCACCTATTAAAGTTGTGAGGCCGAGTAATAATCTTCCATTTACTTATCGAAAACTATGTCATCCAACCAGTTGAAGCTCATGATATTCTTTTCTCTCTGAAGGATATATTTTCTCAAATTTTTTAATTCATCAAAATCTTTATGGAAAGAATCAAAGAATAATTGTACACAAAAACCTAATGTAGTTTTTGTTATTGACTACATCATTCATTATGATACTTATAAGTTCTTTTAACTCATTTCCCCATTCTTCCGTATACTTTATGTAACCTAATCCTTTTAATACATGAGGAAAGAGATAAAAATTCTTACTAAGATATTTTTAGAGACACATTGTCATTCTTCTCTACACCATATCTCTTTTTTGATTAGAAACTAGTAGATCACTTGTTTTGTCAAAAGTTTTCTCTATCTAGTCATTAATTAAATTAATAATAGAAAAATACAAAGTAGTGATAACATAATCTCTACGAATCCATTTATTCAAAATTTTCCTCAAGGTGGTTTCATTGTTTTTCAATTCTTTTCATACATCCACCAAACTTGACAATTCCAAATGAAAAAGACACCAACTAATTTTATCTACTAGAAACAAAATTATATCCCTTATCCTATCCTCATGTTGGATACCAATTCTACATGCACTTCCCAATTTTTCTCCTTTTCTCCTTCATCTATTCCTTCTATAGTAGTACCTCCTTGATGATGACGAGGTATATCTAGGATCTTCACTATAGGTGCAATGCATGGTGGAGGAGCTAGGGAAGAAGAAATCAAAAGTTGGCTAAGTTCTTCTACTTATGCAAGTTTTAAATGATTGTTTCCATCTCATTTATTTTCCTTCCCCTTTCATCATATGCCTCTAGCACTTTTCAAACTTTGTATTAAGTTCTAGAGATTTAATTTTATCCTTGGCAGCTACCTCAACAAAAAAATTGACCATTTCTTTATTCATTTTGGCCACCTTTTGATTGTATAGTTCTCCAACCTTATATACCATTAGGTTCCTAGTGTGTTGAACATCTAAGACTTTTTGTAGTCTTGTCTTGTCTCTTTTCTAGATTGACCATAGGACCAGGGCCTTGTAATCATTATTGTATTTTACCCCTTTGTGGGCTTCTTTTACCTCCTCTTTAGTTCTTAATTTTCTTCTTTCTCCTTTCTCATAGTATCAATAATCATTGCATTAGTAATGTCCCATTTTGGTATTATTAATACTCCCAAATATTTTAACAATCATCTTACCTCTAAAGGGGTTATTTGGATAAAATCTTGCATCAAGTTAGTCTTTATTTCCTCTTCTATGTTAGATTCATGTCTATTATGTTTCTCTTCTTTTATCTTTTTACACTTTGCCTCAAAAATTTCAATATTAATTCTCAACAAAACTAGATGAAGGCCCTAGACTTCACAAAACTATCATCATCCAAAAAAAATTCTTACAGCATGTTCAACAATAGTTTCAATCTCCTCCCCCATGAAGTCATTCATGGTAAGGGCTAGAAGTGGCATTGGAGGTTCTTTAGGTGCTCCCTCCTCTACCTTTGATGCAATTATCAATATATCACCCTGACCCTCCATCTTCTTTAATTGTTCCCTTAAGGAATATTTATTATCAATTCAAATAGAGGTCTATGAAGGGGAGTATTCCTCAACTTTGGATGAAGATCCTTGATCCAATCTTTTCCTCTTAGTAATTGGTTCTAAAGGTGAGATCTTTGAAAGTTCCCTTTTATAAAAAGGCATAGAGAGTATATATGCATATATATATATATCTATATATATATATATATATATATATATATATATATATATATATATATATATATATATATATACATACATACATATACATATATATATATATACATATATTTATGTATATATATATATATGTATATATAATGTGTATATATATATGTATATATGTATGTATATATATGTATATGTATATATGTATGTATATATACATATACATATATATACATTCATATATACATATACATATATATACATAGATATATATATATATATACACATATATGTATATATATATATATACACACATATATATATATATAGCCACTACATGCCTTACTTTCCTTTGTAAAGTGTATTTTCATACATTTATTATCATTCTATTTGCCAACATTTTCTCTACTTCCTTGGATTAGTCTTGGTATGCTTTTATTAACAATTTTTTTCTCATTAAGAGTTTGCATGATCCCAAAAAAATGAGAAAATAGTTTATCTATGTTATCTCCCCAATATTTGATGTTAGCTAGGGGATCATATTTCTAATCCAAAGCATTCACAAGTTATAAAACACTGTTGTATACTTTCCATCTCTCCTTTACTTCATGTTCTTGTAAAGAAAAATAATTTCCTATGATATCTTAAGGAAAGTAAACAATATGATCATATAATTTAGCTTTAGTCCTATCCTTGAACATATCATAGAAGCCTTTGAGGTCAATAAAATAAGGATGAGGCAAATCCATTTGATATTTTTCAAGGAACTTACCTAGATGTTTCCACCCTTCTTTGGTGAGTATAAAATTGTGGATAATCATGAAATTTAAAAAAAAATAGTTCACCTCGAGTTGTGGACCAAGTAACTCTCTCTTCAAGTCCTCCTACTTATCACAGGAACTCAACAATTCCCACCTTTAGAGGCACTTGAAATGGGAGGACATGAGGTTTCCCTAGAAACCATATACTTTGAAAATAGTTGATACAAAGTAAGAGATAATACCCCCTTAGTTATGACTATGTTTTAGGCCCTTATGATGATCTTTGGGTCTGATCTACTCCAATCAAGGTTGGAGAATCCTAGGATTGTCTTGAGTCACCTAAATCCTCATCCTTGAGGAAAAATAGCTTTCAAAATGGATAAATTTGGCATTTGTGACCTCCCATGTTATGTCCAAACTTTAGAGCTAAACTAGAAATTTCTCCCCATCCTTCTCTAACTCTAGTTTCATGTCCTTGGAAAAGGTAGAAACTCCCTTGTATAGGCACATGTACATCAAAAAAGAATACCCGAAAAAGGGTTTTTCAACCTTACCCTTGATCATGCCAACTAGTTGTGGATCTCCTTTGCCAATTAGGATGCAAAATAAGAAATGGAACTCACACCATACTATAATGTTTGAGAAATCATAAAACCTAGAGACCCCTAGATGTGCTCTTGCTCATTCATCAAAAAATAATTGTAGAGAGAGATATAAAGGGTCTATGACCTAAGATTGAAATACTTATTTAGTAAAGCCTCTGGGCTATGAGATGTTCCCCATGATAGATGTCCTACCTTTTCAAAGTGCTCTTTTAATGGCCCTCCCTAAAGATATTGTTAGCATGAATGTTGATGCTATGGGGGAGCATTGCAAAACATTGTTTGTCATTGATGGCAATGTAGCAATGATTTTGTATAAGACTGAAAGAGAAACTATCTGAGATTTGTGTATTAAGATCATTACATTGGATATTTTCTTATGCATAGTTACTAGTGTATACTATAGTATGTATTTGACATGTGGGCAAGTGTGTAGAACCTAAATCGACATCGTATAAAAGATATTGATGATTTATAGAGAATTGCAAGAAAATAAAGCATTGGAAAAATAGTTTCTATTATATAACCAATGTAGAGCTTTGTATTTGGAATTAAGGGTTGTGTAGTTAACTAGAGGTAGCCTACTGACTACTGATGATGTTAGCAATTGTGCAAGTATAGAAGTCACACGTTTGAAAGTTTGGGTATAACTATGAGCTGATGAAATTAATTAAATATTTATTTTATTTAATTAACATATGGTAAAGTATGGAGCTGACTCAAGGAATTAATACTGAGTGTGGTATAAAGGAAAATACATTTTCAAAGTTTTAGAGACCATCATTGAGATCAAGAAGAAGAAAGAACTTGCAAATTGCCAAGTAGAGGAGCAAAGTAATCTGCTAATATGTGTAAGAGACCTTAAGGGTTACTATTGATGGATACAAAGTTCTAGATTTGGTTGCATGATATTAAGGTGAAGAATTCTAACATAATAGATAGGGAAAGAAGCAAAATATTGTCACATATCTATTATTCTGAAAGGAATAGCACCAAGATCAATTGGATAGTGGGTTCATTGATCTGATCTTGAAGATGTTTGGGTAGTGGGTTCAGCTACCTTCCACAACTCATAATAGGGTTGGAATCTCCTAATAGGGATTCAAAGTCTCCTAATAGGGACTCTTTGTACTAAGCACTATAATAAACACCTAACAAGGTCCATCTTCTAATAAGGAATATTTAGATTAGTACATTATTTTGTGGGCATCATTCCCACTAAGGTTTTGCTTCTGATCAAGGGTTTCCCTAGTCAACATATCTAGTTTATTTGGGTATGTGAATTTACTTATGATTTCTCTTTACTTTGGTTGATTAATTAAGAAATGTTTAAGATTGATTTATAACTTATTCACCCTCCCCCCAAATTATATTAGTGATCTACTACTTCTAATAATTGGTATTAGATGATCAAGTCCTTGAAGGGAAGTTTAACAACTTTGGGAGATCCATGGTGAATCTGTTTAGGAAGGAAAGTACTAGATTTGATGGCATAAACTATAACAATTGGAAGGATAAAATGAAGACTCATCTCTAGTGCATGGGTCCAAGATTTTGGCTTGTAACCAAGACATCTAGGAACATTTCAGAAGAGGAAAATCTTGAAACCTACATCAAGGAATAGACAGAAGTGTTTATGTGCAACATAAGGTCAAGAGAAGAAATATTGTTAGAATTACCTAAAAGTGAGTATAGTCTAGTAAAATGACTTAAAACATCTCATGCAATTTGGAAAACTTTAGAGGCTAATTATGAAGGTGATACACTTGTAAAGAGGGTTAGATTGCAAAATTTGTATTGCACATTCCAAGATGCTAAAATGATGGAAGATGAATCTATAAGAAGTTATGTTGGTAGAATATCTAAGATTGTTGTAGGAATTAGATCTCTTGATGGAAAGAAATTTGATGATGAAGTAATAGGAAGATCTTCAAAAGTCTTATGCACCCTTCAACACAATAACATAGATGATTTGAGTAATGTTACCTTGCACCACTAACTTCACCAAAGAAACATTGCTTGGGAGATTGGAAGCTAAAGAATTTGATCTGAAACAATCTAAAGAATTAGCAAAGGTTGAGATAGCATTTAGTGCACTAAATATCAAACCTAGTTTAGCAAAGAACACAAAAGCACAGGGAGACATTGCTAGTAGCAACAAGTCTATTATGGAAAAGATCCAAGATAGAGTGGCTCTTCTTGTAGAAAGAGAAAAATATGGTAAGAATATCTTTAAATGTTGTACATGTAATGAATATGGTTATTATGTATCTAAGTTTCCTAAAAGAGAAAGAAAGTATAAAGGAAGATTCAAGTCTAGAAGACCTAGAAATTGTTTATATGCTAATGAAGAAGAAGAGGAAGATTTTGATCAAAACATGAGTGAAGACAAATTAGGATTTGTGGCTATAGAGGAGGATGATCTTGACAAAGAAATAAAAGAAGAAAGTGTGTTGATCTCACTAGCTGAAAAGAAAGATTGGATCATTGATAGTGGTTGTTCACATCACATGACTAGTGATATGAGAAAATTTGTCAAATTTAGAAGCCATGATGGAGGAATTGTTAGAGTAGGGAATAAGGTGGTTTGTCACATTACATGAATAAATTGATGATGTTTAATTTGTTGATGGACTAAAGCATAACTTGTTAAGTGTTGGATAGCTTATGGACAAAGGTTATCAACTGTAGTTTGGTAATGAAACATGCATTGTCAAGAACAAGGAAGGACAACTACTTGGTACTGGCACAAAAACTAGAAGTTATGTATTTTAGTTAAACTTCACTAGAATAACATGTTTGGTAGCAAAGATTGAAAATAGTTGGTTATGGCACAAAATATTTTGTCACATTAACTTTGATAACATTGTGAAGGCCAGTAATACACTTTCTATGAGAGATTTACTCAAGATCACTAAGCCCACTAATAGTATTTGTAAGGAATATATCTTGGGTAAGCAGAAGAGAGTCTCATTTTCTAGCAAGTAGTTTTGTACTACAGAAAAGCTTGAATTAGTACATAAGATTTTGAGTGGTCCTACAAGAACAAGAGGATTCTATGGAGAAAGATACTTTATGTTTTTTGTTGATAATTTCACTAGAATGATGTGGGTAGCTTTTCTTAAAGAAAAATCAAAAGCACTTGAGAAATTCAAGATATTTAAGAACAAAGTTGAGAATGGATCTAGAGTTAAAATCAAGAGCTTAAGATCAAATAGAGGAGGAGAATTCACCTCTAGAGAATTCAATATCTATTGTGAAGAGAATGGTATTAGGAGACAAGTATCCTCACCCTATACACATGAGTAGAATGAGATTGTTGAAAGAAGAAACAAGTCAATTGGTAAAGTAAAAACAAATATGTTATTTTAAAATGATGTACCAAAAACCTTTTTGAGAAAATTAGTCAATACAGTAGTATACACATTAAATAGAGTGCAAATAAGAAAAGGTATGGACAAAACACCCTATGAGCGATGGTTTGGTCACTCACCATCAGAAAAATAGTTTAGGATATTTGGAAGAAAATGTTATATCAAAAGAGATGATGATATTAGTAAGTATGATCCAAAGAGTGATGAAGGTATGTTTCTTGGCTACTCATTAAAAAGTAAAGCTTACAGATGTTTCAACTATAGAACAAAAACTATAGTAGAGTGCACAAATGTCAAAATTGATGAAAAATTTGGCACTAAGGAAAAGATAGTGGATTATAAGTTTGATGGAGATGATTTCTTTGGAATGACTAACAGAAGTAATAAGTTACTTTCAAGACTAACAGTGACTTGCAGAACAATGTGCAAGTTGAAGATATGAGAGAAGAACAGACCATAGTGCCAGAAATAAGAGTTGAAGCAACAAATCCTACCCCAAATAGTAACTTGATAAGAAATCATCATGTTGATAGATAATAGGAAGTAAAGAAAAAGGAATAATGCCAATGAGAAAAATTAATGAAGAACTATGTTTGATATCTCAAGTAGAACCAAGAAGTGTAGATGAAGCAATCAAAGATGGTCATAGGATAAGAGAAATGGAGGAAGAACTCTAGTAGATAATTAGAAATGACACATGGTAATTAGTTCCCATACCTAAGGATAAAAATATTATTGGCACAAAATGGGTATTCAA
Source organism: Cupressus sempervirens (assembly GCA_028749045.1). NCBI lineage: Eukaryota > Viridiplantae > Streptophyta > Pinopsida > Cupressales > Cupressaceae > Cupressus > Cupressus sempervirens. Next base: position 895,346,399 of record CM053787.1, read on the forward strand.
AAATAAAATGAATGAATAGGGAGAAGTAATAAGATACAAAGCAAGACTTGTATGCAAAGGTTACTCTCAGCAAGAAGGAATTGTCTATGAAGAGACATATGCACTTGTAGCAAGAATGGAAGTAGTCATAATGTTCCTAGCATATGTGTCAAATAAGAATTTTAAAGTATATCAAATTGATGTTGAGTTAGCATTATTGACTAGAATGCTTGAAGAACAAGTTTATATTGAACAACTAGAGAGATTTCCTTTAATAGAAGAGAAGGACATGGTTTGAAGACTAAAGAAAGTATTGTATGGATTAAAACAAGCACCAAGAACCTAGTATGCAAGGTTGGACAGATACTTAGCAAAGATTGAACTTGCTAAAGGAACAATAGATAGTAACTTGTACTTGAAGAAGATAGAAGATGGTTTGCTAATGGGTATGTGTAAGATCATGGTGTGCCAAAAAGTGGTGATCTAAAAAATATGTAGTTTTGAAATGCCTCAAACCATTTCAGAATCTATTCCAAATTTTTTTCGAACCACCCTGATACTAAATGAAAACAATTAATATCTTTATAAGGTATACTGTATCTTTTGATACCAACCCTATATGGTCAACTTTAAAAACACCCTAAAAATGTGTTTTTGGCCTGTTTTTATGTGATTTTTACATCAAACATGTAGTTGACAACTCTTTTTGGCCAAAATTTGATGAAATGAAAAGATTTTCTTAAGAATGTTATTATCTTTCCATAAATGTAAGGTTTGTTAAATTATGATTTTAGTAAGTAATTAATACTTATTTTCTAATGGAGTTATGTATAAAGTGCTGACTAACACACTACTGGAAAAATAACTATAACTTTCAAACGGTAAAACATTTTTTAAATCCAAAAGATGCATCACATTCTATGTTTATTCCACTATAAGGAAAAAAATGAAAAATTAAATTTTGCAAAGCTTTGAATTAGTTAAGGGGGTCAGACACGAGAGTTTTTAATTCAAAAAATGGTAAAGTGAAAAATTAATTAATTATTATTTATTTAGAATAAAAATACCCAAAAATATGTGTCACATCCAACCATGAGTCTACTACTTATATCTAGAATATTATTAAAAAATATTATCATTTGATTTTGATTAAGGTGGTCAGACATACGTCTACTTATTTTTGTTCTAGAATTTTTATAATACTGCATTAAAATTAAAAATTTTGACCAACCAGTTTTTATCTTTTTGAGATAAGTCCTAGTAGTTTAAAAACTAGATTCAATTTCCTAGAGATTCTTTTCTCTCAACTTTTTGATATAAAGTTGATAACAAGTAGAAAAGTGTGTGTTAAGTTGACATAGCCCTGATTTTAGAATTTTTAATTACCACTTAAGAGCATAATTTGGTTGACCATGATCCTACACATTCCTTAATAATCATTTTATTTGTTGATGATATCATTTTTGGTGGAAATGATGAAGCTAGTAACAAATTCTCAAAAGACATGAAGAATGAGTTTGAGATAAGCATGATAAGAGAAATAAAATTTTTCTTGGTGTTGTAGATTGTTCAGAAAATAGAAGGTATTTTCTTCTCATAGACAAAGTATTTGAAAGATTTGCTAAAAAGATTTAGTCTAGAAAATTGTAAACTATTGGAAGTCCTATGGTAACTGGTCATAAGTTATCAAGAAAAGATGAGATGCCTATTGTTGAACAAAAGAAGTTAAGATCTATGATTGGGGGATTGCATTATTTGACTCATAGCAGACTAGATATAGCAAATGTAGTTGGAATTGTGGCAAGATTTCAAATCTCAAAGAATATCACTATGCAGTAGTAAAAAGGATATTTAGATATCTGAAAGGAACATCTAATTATGGAATTTGGTATGATAAAAGCAATGAATTTACACATTGTATTTATATAGAGGTTGATTGGGTTGGAGATAGGGATGACAAAAAAAGCACTAGTGGAGGAGCATTTTTCCTTGGAGGAAGACTAGTTTCTTGGCTGAACAAGAAGCACGATTGTACCTCACAAAGTACTACAAAGGAAGAATATGTTGCAGTGGCAAACAAATGTAATCAAGACATATGGATGAAGTAGATGATGAAGGATATTGGAATTACATTCACGAAACCTATTATCATTTACTATGATAACACAAGTACTATTAACATGTCTAAGAATCCTATTTTGCATTGTAAAACCTAAACACATAGCAATTAAGTATCATGTGCTAAAAGAAAAATTTGTAGAGAAAGAGATTAGATTGGAATACATTAATACTAATGAACAGATTGCAAACATTTTCACAAAGGCCTTGCCAAAGGATACCTTTGGGTACTTGAGAGGTATGCTTAGGGTTATGCCCCTACCTAGCTAAGAGTAGAAGATGTAAAAATGCATCAATCCAGTGTACATAATGCCATTATTAGACTGGATTAAATGCTAATACTACCTCAATGGGGGAGTATATGTGATGAATAGAGTCAACAAGGACTCTTGGTGATTGATAATTGGTATACAACAGTGTCTTTAAACACTTGTGTTGCTTATAGAATTATATGAAAAAGTTGTAAAAGAAATAGACCAACTTGTGTTTTTAATAATAGATTATTGTATGCTCATTCAATTAAACCTTTTATGTACTATCTTTGATATTGATTTCAATGGGGGAGATAATGACATGAAAAGCATTAGAGAAAGTTTGTACTATGGGGAGAAGTGTTGCAATTAAGGCTTGGTATTCTTGGAACTAGATATTTTTCATCTATGTTTCAATTAATGCCAAAGGGGGAGATTGTAAGCATGAATGTTAATGCTATGAGGGAGCATTGCAGAACATTGTCTGTCATTGATGACAACATAGCAATGAGTTTGCATAAGACTAACATAGTAATAGATTGAGATTTGTATATTAAAGACATTAAATTGAAAATCTTCTTATGCATAGTTACCAGGATATACTATAGTATGGATTTGACATGTGGGAAAGTGTACAAAACCTAAATCAACATCATATGAAAGATATTGATGATTTATAGAGAACCATAATAAAGCAAAGCATTGGAAAAATAGTTTATGTTGTGTGACCAATATAGAGCATTGTATTTGGAATTAAGGGTTGTGCAGTTGACTAGAGGTAGCACACTAACTACTAATGATGTTAGCAAGTGTTTAGGTACAAAATTTGCACATGTGAAAGTTTGGGTATAACTATGATCCGACATCATTAATTAAATATGTATTTTGTTTAATTAACATATGGAAAATTATGGAGCTGACTCAAGGAATTAATATTGAGTGTGGTATAAAGGAAAATATGTTTTTTAAGTTTTAGAGACCATCATTGAGATCGAGAAGTAATGAAGACTTACGAATTTTGAAGTGAAGGAGTAGAGTAATCCGCTAATGTGTGTAAGTGACCTTAAGGAATACTGTTGATGGATATAGAGTTCTAGATCTGAATGCATGATTTGAAGCTAAAGAATTCTAACATACTAGATAGTGAAAGAATAAAAATATTGACACATATCTATTATTCTAAAAGCAATAGCATCGAGATCAATTGGATAGTTGGTTTTTTGATCTGATCATGAAGTTGTTTGGACATTAGGTTTGGCTACCTTCCACAACTCCTAATAGGGTTGGAATCTCCTAATAGGGACTCTTTGTACTAAGTATTATAAAAAAATCCTAATAGAGTCCATCCTATAGCAAAGAATATTTAGATTAGTACAATATTTTGTTGGCATCATTCAAATCGAGGTTTTCCCTCTGATGAAGGGTTTCCCTAGTCAACATATCTGGTGTATTTTTGTATGTGCATTTCTTTGTGATTTCTATTTACTTTAGTTGTTTAATTAAGAATTATTTAAGATTTATATACAACTAATTCACCCCTCCCCCTCTTAGTTATATTGGTGATCTACTACTTCTAGTAAATATATTCCTTGAGCATCGTACCTTTCTTGTAGATCATCCAAGTTAATCTATTTATGCAAGGGGTAGTTAAGGTTCAACATGAAAACTTCCTCAATTACTTCTATAGTCACTCTACACAGGTTCTTTGGTTCTTCACAACCCTCAACACTAGATCATATCTTTTTTCCAACATTGTTAGTAAATCGTCACCAAAGAAAATACTATGGACAATCAACTTTCCAATGTCAAATTCTTATGGGTTATTTAGTGGGGTATCATTTTATCTCTATGAGAACCATTGCTTTAATAACTCCAAACTACCCATTGTTGTCTTTGTATCTCTCACCCAGCTTCTTTAGTCATGGAAACACTCACAAATTTTTAATCTAGGGTTTTTAGGGACCAAATCCTTTTCTTTAGCTTCTTCAATTGTAGAGAGGAGAAATTGCTCAAGGAAATCATCATGCACATATATATGTTGATAATATATCTTTCCAAAAAAAGCACTTCATGGAGGTATTTTATCAATTCAATAAATTCTAGACGAGAGCTCTTCAAACAATAGAAATTTAGATACTTACCCATAAATTTTCTTGATCTTCAAAAAATAATCTATTCAAAACAATCCACTATGTGAAAACCCAAGATCTTAGCACTGCTTTACTATGCTCCAAATTTCTTCCACTTTGAAACTAGTTATAGAATGAATCACATAGTTTATCTAGAATTCTTTTACACAAAGTTGCCTTGATACACCATTAATGCTCCAATAGTCAAACTATGTATGTTACACCATGAATCTAGAATCTAGCTATTCATCTAGGCATAATCTAATGGTTGTGATTAAAACTTAAAAATTGTATCACCTTTTATCTAGTGGGACATGTGTTGAAACCTCATATTCTCACATTGTGTAGAACTCAAGCATTTCCATTATCTAATAACATGACAATCATTGATCCTTTTACATCCCAGACTCACAAAAAATCATGTCTGTCATTACATTTCTTTTAAGAAATAGGCCCATTGAGACATGCTTCACCATGTCAAATTTTCACTTTGCATAAAAACCTTACATCTTCATCATGCAAAAATATGACATCTATTGATCCTTAGGTAATGGATGGTTAAGATCTATTCGTATAGTTGTATGAAAAATGTGGCCCAAATGGAAACATAGCAAATTCTCACAATTTAACTTTGCATAACTTAAAACATCTTTACCTTGTGAGAATATGACAACCATTGATTATTTGATGATTTGATGGCCAGGAGAAATCATCAATCTTTGTTATACCTAGTATACACAAGAAATCAAAACATTCCATTTGGTACCCTATGCTGACAATGTCCTTTCACAATTTATAACATAGGATGGCCCCATAAATTCCATGTACCGTGTTCTCAGGTTGTTGCTTTGGTTAAAAAAATTTCATTTTGGCTTTATAAGAATATGAATACCATCAATCTTCATCTAAATCTATGGCTGGAAAGATGCTATTTCTTTAAGCTATTTTAAATGTAATATGGACCCACAAGGACACTTGTCAACTTCTCATATTGTTGTACTTCTTAAAATGTTTGTATCTTTCATATGAAAAAATATGATGGGCATTGATCTTCCTTGTAATCAATGGTCAAGAAAAACACATTTTATTCCATACTATGAGGGCCCACAAGGGCACATGGGAATCCATCAAATTTTCACATTCTTTAAACACCATAGACTTTCATCTTGCAAAAATATGACAACCTTTGATCATCACTTGAATCAATGATCAAGGAAGAAAGTTCAATTTGACTTAGGAACCAATCCAAGTGTGGCAACTAGAATAATATACTAGAACATGTTGAAGTAAGAAATTATGGCCCCCACCAGGACACGTGTCAACATGTCACATTCTCACTTTTCCTAAACAATAAGCACTTTGAATCTATGAGAATGCAACATCTATTGATCTAGAAAGAGATTAATGGCAATTGCAAAGCACTTGATTTCTACACATTCTCAGGTCCCATGGGATGGATGTAACTCTATCACTTTCTCACCTTGCTTAAAATCTTTACATCTTGAATGCATAAGAATGTATTTCCCATTGGTCTACATGGAGATCAACAACTATAGTAATGACTCATCAAAAGGGTCACAAACAAGGAAAAAGTAAGATGTGGACTAACCACAATCCAACCATGGGTTAAAATTGAGCCACAATCTAGGGCACAATGAAAAATGCAAAGTATATTGAAATAACCAAAGAAAAACCTTAGAATAAGAATTTTAAAATGGATACATGTGATTTTAAACATGTTTTTTAGTAACATCTAGAGCTTTTCAAATCTCCCACCATAACAAAAGGTATGAAAAATAATAAAAATAAAAACACCTAGGGAGAATGAGACAATGACACACAATAATTAGGGATTTTATAGGGCATGACTGATCATAATAATTGCAAACCCTAGTTTCTTAGATGGAATAGACTTTATTTTCACAACATATTTAGAAGATTTCTACAAGATGAAAAACTAGGCCAACACCTTCAAATTTATATGACTCATTAATTCTTATGAGTCTCTATAAATATATGTATTTGGAGATTTATTAACATAATATCATCTAGAAGCTAAAGCTACAATTGTGATGTAAAGAAATGAGTTAAAACTTAATAAGATATTTCTCTAACAAGTGTAGACATAGATAGAATTTTGTTAAACTATGCTAAACACTTGTATTGTGTGTTTTAATACTTCTTGTTATTCTATATTTTTGAGTTTCTCACTTTTAGAACATCTTAAAAATTGGTATTAGAGAAAGGTAGAGTGGTTGAATGCCATTTCAAAGGTTAAAAATATGGATTCATTGAAGAATTGAAGGTGCAAAACTTATTGATACAAAAATTTAGGTTTTTTATGATATAGATGTATTCATTACTGATTAAGAAAGATCTTGCACTTACACTTCGAGAAAAGACATAGATTCCCTCTTTGATGAAAAATGAAGATTGGGAGACTCTTCATGAAAAGGTAAAGGAAATAATCTTTCTCATGCTATCCCAAAATGTTTTATTCAATATATTAAATGAAGAAAGGATAAGATGTTTCAGACAAGCTCAAAGCCATGTATGAAATGGCATTAGCAACAAATAAAAGTTTTACAATGAAAAAAATTTGCAAGTTCAAGATGAGGGAAGGAACCAACATGTTCAATCACATAAATTTATTGAATAGGTTTTTAAGTCAAGCCAATTTGGTTTCCATGCCTCAACATGATGAAAATAAGGTTGTTTTGTAGTTTTTTTCTTTACAAAATTGTTGGGATGGTCTGGTAATAATGGTGAGCACATCAATTTCTCATAAGAACATGCTTGACTATAATAATGTGGAAGTCAGTCTTCTTAGCAAGGATATGAGGAGAAATAATCAATAATCTCTATCTAGTATATCATTCATGGTGGTAAGTATTAATAATAGAGAAACAATCCATACTAGAGGTAGAAATAGGCAACATAGAAGATCTAGAACCACAAGATGATAAATGTCAAAGGAGATAAAATTAGATTTTTGGTCTTGTGAAAAAATTTACCATGTCAAGCAAGGTTTAATAGAAACTATAAAATAGAACAAGAAAGAGTGTGGGACAATGAATTCAACATATCTTATTACAAAGATGATGATATCCTAATACCATAAACATGTGATACTACTTCAACCTATTAGGTATTCGATTGAGCATATCATGCCATGCCTCTCTATGAATAAAATTCTTCACAAAATATCAAGAAGGCATGTTTGAAAGGGGATATTTAGGAGACAATAATGCATCTAAAATTATTGGTAAAGGTGATATTATTTTGTCATTGAGAGGAGGTGGAAAATGGTTATTGAAAGTTGTGCATCATGTTCTTATGTTCAAAAAAATATCTAATTTTAAGTAGTCAACTCTAAATACAAGGCTCTCTTACTATTCTAACTAACATGGGAAAAGTTAAAAAAGTTTCCATTCTAGTCACAAAAGGAGACAAAGTTGGAATTTTATATGTTGTAGAAAATATTGGTGAAGTGGATCATCCTTGATAGTTGTAGATAGAAGCTCTGAACAATGACATCAAAGGTTTGGCCACATTGAAAATATATACTTTGATGTTGGGCAGAAGAGGGAACAATTAATGGGGCTAAAATATTTTGATTTGTAATTTTGCAAATATTGTTTTTATAGAAAACATAAATGAGTAAGCTTCATGAAGTCTACACAAGAGCATACCCTTAGGACTTGTCTATTTTTTATGTATTTAGACCAACAAAGATAGCCTCCACTACTGGAGAAAATTATTTTATTACATTTATTGATCATTGTGCAAGAAAAGTGTTGAATTATATGACCGATAAAAAGTTTGAAGTATTCAACAAGTTTAAGATTTTCAAAGCATTAATTGAAAAATGAATTGGTCACAAGATCAATTTTTTTGCAAACCAATAATGGTGGTGAGTTTTCTTCATAAGAGTTTGATTCTATTAGATTAGATAAGGGAATCCATAGAATTAAAGTTCCATTCACTCCTTAAGAAAATGGATTAGTTGAGTAGGTGAATTTAACAATCCTTGAGGGAGGTTGGTGTATTCTCTCCAATGTCAATTTGGGAAAATTATTTTGCACAAAGACATGTAATACAATAATTTACTTTATCTTTTAAATCCTGTCATCTCAATTGGCTCTAGACATGCAAGGGGAAGAATAGTTTGGTAAGAGAGTCTTACTGTCTCACATCTAGGTGTTTGGATGTGAAGCATATGTTCATGGACCTAAAGAAAAGAGAATGAAGCTTGATGAAAAATATCAAAGAGGCATATTTTTAGGTTAAAGAGAAGAGTAATTGATGTTCATAAGTTTAGATTTGGTTGAAAATAAAATCATAAGAAGTAGATATGTAGTCTTCAATGAAAAATATTTGCAACACTTAAGATAGAAGAAAAATCTGTAAATGCATTTTTTTGCTTCCCCATATTTGACAACAATATCAACACTAGTATAAATTTTTAGAATGCTTCTTCTCTAAATATTTTTCACCTTCTTCAATTCTAGTACTTTCCCCAGTCTCCTCTTCTACCAACAACATATGGAATAATAATAATGAATATATAGGTAATGGAGGACATAACAGTGACTATGATTGCAACATTTCTAAGAATTTTGACATTGTTTTGGAGAGAAAGAACATAGCTAATTGTCTAGAGTAGTCATATCCTTCCCATTCATATGTTCCACCATGGATAGAAGCTTTGATGGGTTATACCAATCCCACCTTATGGACCTAAATGTAGGTGAGAAGGATTTTATAATTACATAAGTATGTTTCCATTCCTCTTCCCATGTGGTCAATAAATCATCATGGTATCAAAATAAGAAAATGGATGTTGATACATATTAAACAACACTTGACTAATGGCCAACACAAAGGCATGGTGATAGATTAAGTCAATCCACCATTCCATAAAATACCATGGGGAAAGCTTCTACCATAATAACTATTTGGACATGGAACCCCAAACTACATGTATGGTAAGGATAATGCACATAGTACTTAAATCAATCCATTCAATCCATGGAAAACTCAAGGTGGTAGACATGGTGAAACCTCCATACTCTATGGATCATATGAAAAATTTACCTCAAGTTTTAATGGGTATGAGGAACTAATGATAGATGATGGGCATGGTCTAAATACACATTATGGTGAGAATCTACCTACACATGAGGTGGACTCCATGTGGAAACCTCACTCATTGGTCCCCTGCTTTAAGGTTCAAGCTCTCGAACAAAGCATTGAGCTCACACATGCCCACAAAAGGCATATATAATAAATAATCACAATAGTCAAACCTATTTATAAGTCAGGGTTGATTTCTGACCCCAACAATTACAGGACCATTATGATTGGGAATATCTTTGCCAATCTCTATGTGACACCATTGAACACTATTCTTTTGGGGAAACTAGATAGGATGAAGTGTAGGGCTAGAGGTCAAGCTGGTTTTAGAACAAGTTATTAGACTATAGATAATATCTTGACCTTATAGGTAGTCATTGAGGAGGCTCACCGTCACTCTCCAAAAGTCTATTGTTTCTTTGTAGACTTTTGTAATGTGTTTGAATCTTTTTGGCATCTACATCAATGAGCTTGAGGGATTCATCAGAGACTCATCCCTTCCAAGTGATGGTTTTTACTTACATTAGGTTTTAGTCTCAATCCTTCTTTTGGTGAATGATGTGATTCTTCTTGCCTCCAGAAAAATCTTGACCACTTAGCCTCCTTTTTTGACTCAAGATAGCTTTTGGTTAACTTGGGGAAGACTCAGGTCATGGTCTTCAATTGCTTGAAGACCTCACATATACATTTCTACTTCCAAGGTCAAGAGGTTGAGATTGCCTCCTCATACACTTACCTTGTGGTCAAGTTCTTCAATCCTCATTTTAGTTTGAGAGTTTCTATTTAGCCCTAGATTAGCAAAGGGATGGGTTCCCTTCCCATGATTTAGAGATGATGATTCAAACACCATTTTCAAGACACCTCATTCAACCTATCCCTTTTAGACTCTCTACTTAGATCTACTATTCTATATGGTTTGATTGTTTGGGGACCATCATTGCTTGATTTTGATTGGGCATCCATTGAGCGTATTCAAACTCTCTTTCTTTAGTGGATCATCAGATGTCATCACTCCATATCCCATAGTATCATTTTGGCTAAGTTTGGAGCTCATCCCTTTAGATTGGGGGCTATTTTTGAACTCATATGGTTCCTCCACCATCTTCATTACTTTGCAGACTCCTCTAATGGTCAAGATAGATACTCTTACGTTGCATACTACTCCTATAATGCCCCGCCAAGGGATCCAAAAGAATTAACCTAAAATTTTACTAAGTATTCCAAACAATTTTTTTTGAAAACATGAAAGATAAATCATTCATATCAAACACATAGTAGCGGAAGCAATAACAACATTCAACTGAAAACATTCATAACAAGTTACATTCCTTAAGGATCCCAAGATGTTGAGTTACATTTGATCTAATTAATACTAAGTCTAACCACTACGACATCCACATGAAAGAATAAATAGAAAGTCCAATGTCCATATTACACATTTGTTCTGAATGCCTCTTGGCAATTAAATTTGAAATGCTCAATCATCCACTGTACATGACACAAGGTATGAAAGGCTTAAAATAATATACATGTGTGAAAATGAAGTACATCATCCTATTCTAGTCCATGATGCAAGTGCAATAAAGTAAATGAAACCAAATTCCATACATGATACAGCATCATAGAAGATATAAACATCCATCGTAAAAGATAGCCATAAATCATAAACACAACACATAATTATCTAAATGCATAGTTCCTCCCAACTATAAATAGAATCATTAGACCATCGTGGGCCCTAGCCATCCCTCCGTGCATAACAGACTAGGTCACCAAAGAGATCATCGGTATTATCATAGTAGGGACATCACTCCTAAAACATACTACATCATATGCAGAAAGCAATCTAACATTCTACAACACATGCATCAGAAATCTAATCATGCAAAATAAGGCATAAGATGGTTTTGTAAGTAAATAGCATCATTTATCACATGCTAATCATCAATATAGAAAAGCATAGCTGTAAATAACATCCATCATAAGATCCGAGAATAGAATGAAGGTAAATACTAAGCAAGAATACTTCAGCCACGGTCTCTCAAACGGATATCAAATGGTAAGAGTGAAAAAGCACTACCACCTGACCACGTGGAACCTAAATGGCCCAATCCCACCATGCTTAGTTGATAATATCAAGTCCCAAACAAGCTACCAATCACATAGCAAAAACACTTTCTAAGTATAGGAATCCTACAATTATGCTAACTCAAAGGTTCCATTATATAGATCGACATCTAGTTCACAGAGGCACAATAAAGACATGTAGGAAACCTACTATGCAAGAGAGAAAGTGTCATCGCACGGATCATGCTAGAGTTACCCTGGTAGTCTCTCAATAGACCCTAGCCCCCTAGTGATCCCTATGTGGCCACTAGTACCCTCTCATACAGACAAGGCATACTACGGAATGCAAGGTCAAAACCATCACAATCAAGCATTCTCTCTACTCCCATCCTAGTGTATACTAGCACTCAAGGCATGGGCGAGAACATACAATTATTTTATTAGGTTCATTTAATCCCCATTTAATGTAAATGTTTTCATTTATTAAAACAACTTACAATGAGTTACCCTGGAAGCCTCTTAGGGTCCCAGCCCCCATTGCAAGCCACTTCCCAACACTACAAGTAGATAACCTACCCTAAGCTCATAGAATCATAAATCAAAAAATCACCACAGTCCTATACAAGTGACTAGAAAAATACCAAAAGATAATCCATAATAAGAGCATCAAATGTCCATTAGCAACTACAAAGCATCCATAGATAATCATGACCACAATAGTTCTCTATTGGCAACTGAAGGTATCCATGACAATCACAATAAACATTGGTTCTCAACAAGCAACCAAAAAGTATCTCAAAATAATGATGATCGAAGACTCAAAAATGGTCGAGTCAAAACATGTCACAACATCATATCATCAAGATTAGATAAACAATTCAATCCCATCAAGGTGACTGGAAAGTAATCCAAATACAACTTATCGGTACACATAAATGGTTACATATGTCACAACTTACACAAGAAGGTTGGAAACAATATCAATTAGTAAACCACAGACACACCATAGAGCATGCCATCACATAACCATGGTTGGGTTTTAAAAAGATTGAGATCAAAAGACATCATCATGGCATCAAAATCATAACCCCCCAAGCCTATAGTAGACGTCCTATAACTGTTCAACAATCTAGTCAACCCAAAAACTCAAAAAAAGAAGCATAGAGAAAACACAAAATGCAAGCACATGTTTGGGTTAGCTAGAGTTACATAATTGAATTAAGTGTGGAGGCTTTTGTTTTCGTTTGCAAGTATACTTCAACTGTATAAGGTTCTCCATTTAATCTACAAT